>VDFB02174818.1:0-52927 GCA_007258455.2 Sequoia sempervirens | reverse complement strand
TGCATATATATGGCCTACTATTTGTAAATGTGTGTATACACAAATATATATGCATATAAATGTATATATATGCATATATATCTATGTATACACACATATACACACAAGAACGACCAGCAAATGTAATTTTCTAGCAATAATGGAACTATATAATGGAAGATTGTGTGTATATGTGAGAATACAATTTTATTTATGCATATAAATGGCCCACTATGTATATATGCATGTATACAGTTACATTTATGCGTATATACGGTTGACTGTATGTATATATCCATATATATGTGTACACACACATATACACACACCGCCATAATATATGTGTTTTTTTTCATTTTATACCTCTATAATTTGTATATGCATATATATGTGTGTATGCACACATATATACACAGTCTGCCATTCATATAGACCTTTGTTTGCATTTTATACCTCTATAATTTGCATATGTATAGTGGCAGTATGTGTATATTTTTTTCCAACTGTGTGTATACATATACATACCATTCATGTGTTTTTGCAGCTCGATAGTGAAGGGTTTTATGCACCTATGTTTTAGCCAGCTCTTTCGACTATTGTCGTGAACCCCTTGCTCAAAAATTTCTGACCCCCATCATCCACTTTTCCTTGTCCTTTGTCTCTGCTTGAATCATGGAGTTTTAGGGAATATAGTCATATCCATTTATAGGATTTTCCCAGTCAATTTCGTAATCATTTTATTTTTTTAATTGACTAATCATTTATAGGATTTCCCTAGTCAATTTAGTAATCATTTTAATTTTTAATTGACAAAACATTTCTTTTAAAATTGATATAATATTCAACATCTTTATATCATACTAAACAATAAAATATTATGTATGCATGTATACACACACACACACATACATACATACATACATACATACATAATTATTTATGTATGTATGTATGTCTCTATTTGATACATAGACATACATACTTATACACACATACCTAGATGTATGTGTGTATAGTATGTATACACACATACATGTATGTATGTGTGTATACATAGTATGCACACATACATGTATGCATGTGTGTATACATAGTATGCACACATACATGTATGCATGTGTGTATACATAGTATGCACACATACATGTATGCATGTGTGTATACATACTATGCACACATACATGTATGCATGTGTGTAGTATGCATACACACATGCATGTATGTGTGTATAGTATGTATACACACATGCATACATGTATGTGTGTATAGTATACTATACACACATACATACATGTATATGTGTATACTATACAGACATACATACATACTTTGGCCAAAACATAGGTGCATACCACCCAAAACTATGGAGTGTATGATAATGTTCTAATACTGCCATAATATATATGCAAGTTGCAAGTCTACAATTGCATGTCTATTCAAGTGATCATATGTATATGCATATGCATATGTATATGTATATATGCATATGCAAAGGAAAAAATTAAGTTGTTATTTTAGGTGGAGAGTGGAACGAAGGAAGGAACGATGCATAAGCATAACCAACAACAACATTATAGTCTCCATCATATAATGCATCGTACCTTTCATTCATTACACTCTCCATCCATTGTAGCATTGCCTATGCATAGATACATGTACATATACATATGCATATATGTATATGCATATGCATATACATATGTACATTGAACCTAATTAGATGTATGCTTTGTTTGTTCTTCAATTAAAGTGACTATAAATATCAGCCCCTCTCCCTTATAGTTATTCTCTATGTTGGTTGAATCCTACTTATGTTAATACCATTTCTCATACACTCGAATAGATGCATGGTTATCAAATCATCTCTACAACAATTCTATCAATTTTAGGTGCCTTGATTAATTGCAAGTGTTATATTTTTTAGGTGCTTTAATTCATTTGGGGGTGTTATCTTTTTAACAGGTTTGGCTACATCAATTCAATCATGCAACTATTGTAGTTTTGTATTTGAATCACTTAGGGGACTTGGTTTTGTGAATGCTTTTAATGGTTACCTATGTAGCACTTAACAATTCAAATGGAATTGTCGACCCGTGCAGCATAGGTTGCCATTAAACAAGCGTTCATAAATTCAAGTCTCCCTAATTCATTTCCAATCACCTCAATTAGATGCATGGTTAGTTTGTTCATCAATTACACTCAATCTTACATGCATGAATTTTTTGTTACACTATGTACAATTGTTTGATATGTTCATTTTGAATTAGCTCAATTATATACATGGTTAGTTTGTTCTTCAATTACAATCGATCTTACATGTATGCATCTATTTTTACACTATGTACCATTGTTTCATATGCATATTTGCAATATGCATATGCATATTTATATTTGCAATATGCATATGCATATTTATATTTACAATATGCATATTTATATTTGCACTATGCATATGCATATATGCAATTGTTGTATAAAGTTAAATTTTAGTATGTTGTTTGAGAAATGGTATTAACATAAGTAGGAGTCAGCATATGGTTAGTATGTTTTGCATTTGTTGTATGAAGTTATATTTCAGTATGTTGTTACACTATGTACCAATGTTTCATATGTTGCTCATATCCAATCAGCTCAATTAGATGCATGGTTAGTTTGTTCTTCAATTACACTCAATCTTACATGTATGAATTTGTTGTTACACTATGTACAATTGTTTGATATGTTGTCCATTTCGAATCAGCTCAATTATATGCATGGTTAATTTGTTCTTCAATTGCAATCGATCTTACATGTATTTTTTTTTTTACACTATGTACCATTGTTTCATATGCATATGCATATATGCAATTGTTGTATGAAGTTAAATTTTGAAAGTATGTTGTTTGAGAAATGGTATTGACATAAGTAGGAGTCAACATATGGTTAGTATGTTCTACATTTGTTGTATGAAATTATATTTTAGTATGTTGTTACACTATTTACCATTGTTTCATATGTTGCTCATATCCAATCAGCTCAATTAGATGCATGGTTAGTTTGTTCTTCAATTACACTCAATCTTACATGTATGAATTTTTCGTTACACTATGTATAATTGTTTGATATGTTGTTCATTTCGAATTAGCTCAATTATATGCATGGTTAGTTTGTTCTTCAATTACAATTGATCTTACATGTATGCATCTGTTTTTACACTATATACCATTGTTTAATATGCATATGCATATATGCAATTGTTGTATGAAGTTAAATTTCAGCATGTTGTTTGAGAAATGGTATTAACATAAGTAGGAGTCAACATATGGTTAGTATGTTTTGCATTTGTTGTATGAAGTTATATTTCAGTATGTTGTTACACTATGTACCATTGTTTCATATGTTGCTCATATCCAATCAGCTCAATTAGATGCATGGTTAGTTTGTTCTTCAATTACACTCAATCTTACATGTATGAATTTGTTGTTACACTATGTACAATTGTTTGATATGTTGTTCATTTTGAATTAGCTCAATTATATGCATGGTTAGTTTGTTCTTCAATTACAATCGATCTTGCATGTATGCATTTGTTTTTACACTATGTACCATTGTTTCATATGCATATGCATATTGCATCTATGCATATATGCAATTATTGTATGAAGTTAAATTTCAATATGTTGTTTGAAAAATGGTATTAACATAAGTAGGAGCCAACATATGGTTAATATGTTCTGCATTTGTTGTATGAAGTTATATTTCAATATGTTGTTACACTATGTACCATTGTTTCATATGTTGCTCATTTCCAATCAACTCAATTAGATGCATGGTTAGTTTGTTCTTCAATTGCACTTCATCTTACATGTATGAATTTCTTGTTACGCTATGTACAATTGTTTGATATGTTGTTTATTTTAAATCAGCTCAATTAGATGCATGGTTAGTTTGTTCTTCAATTACAATCAATTACAATCAATCTTACATGTATGCATTTGTTCTTACACTATGTACCATTTTTAGATATGCATATTGCAAATATGCATATGAATTTTGCATTTATTGCAAATATGCATATGCATTTTGCATTTATGCACATTTGCAATACATGCATATGCATATCTAACAATGGTACATAGTGTAAGAACAGATGCATACATGTAAGATTGATTGTAATTGAAGAACAAACTAACCATGCATCTAATTGAGCTGATTTAAAATGAACAACATATCAAACAATTGTACATAGTGTAACAAGAAATTCATACATGTAAGATGGAGTGCAATTGAAGAGAAAACTAACCATGCATCTAATTGAGCTGATTGGAAATGAGCAACATATGAAACAATGGTACATAGTGTAACAACATACTGAAATATAACTTCATACAACAAATGCAGAACATATTAACCATATGTTGACTCCTACTTATGTTAATATGCATATGCATTGCAATATGCATATGCAGCATATTATGCAATTGATGTATGAAGTTAAATTTCAGTATGTTGTTTAAAAAATGGTATTAACATAAGTAGGAGTCAACATATGTATATGCATATGCATGTGCATGTGCATATGAATATGCATGTGCATGTGCATATGCATGTTCATGTGCATATGCATACACATGTGCATGTGCATACACATGTGCATGTGCATACACATGTGCATACTATCAACAATTTCCTTCTCCATTTACATTTAAATTAGATGCATGGTTAGTTTGTTCATCAATTACACTCAATCTTACATGTATGAATTTTTTGTTACACTATGTACCATTGTTTGATATGCATATGCATATGCATATGATGTATGAAGTTGAATTTCAATATGTTGTTTGAGAAATGGTATTAACATAAGTAGGAATCAGCATATGCATATGTATGTGCATATAACCATCCTTTATGTTGTCATCGGCCAGTCTCCCTTTAAGCTTTGTTATGGTCAAAATATTTCCAAACCTTTCGAATATAACATTACCACACATATGTATGCTGCACATAATGATACAACATACTGAATTTTCAAATTATCTTAAAACAACAGAGTGATACACCATTATGATACATATGTGTATAGATTACGATAAATAGATACATAAGTTTCCTCTCATAGAGATAGATACATATGTTTCATATTGCAGAGATAGATAGTAACATGATGGAATATGTTGTCTCTATACTATCCATATTGATGTTTCAAGTTACAAAAATTCAAAACAAAAAAAATTCAAACATCGTTTCCAATCCATCAAGAAGTTCACAACAAAAAACTAGAAATCAAACATTCAAATCAATTGAAAAATGTAGGAAAACTAAAATTTGATGGCAAGTTGTCTTGTGAGTTCGATGTGGCATGTGACGGAGAAGGACTCCATGATTGAGTTTGTAATGCCCCACCACACAACCCTAGAGGAAGTTGCAATTCACTACTTAAATGCACCAATTTTTTTTTTGTTTAAGTACAAATAACATGTAAGATGAATACACATTTCCAACAACCTCTAAGGCCACTAGACAAGGATTACTTTAAAACCCAAGCAACAACAAACATCAATATAAAATGAAACATTAATCACTTAAGGAAATGATACAACATACATTCCATACAAGATAAATTACAACGAAGGATAAGAAATACCAAAATATTTCAATTAACAATATTTAAACAATATGATTACAACACTCATTCCCTGAATGAGGTAATTCCAAAGAGCATAATTACAAATTACAAATTCCACCTCGATGACAAATGAGGGGTAAAAGAATATAAGATCAACTGAAAAGAACAAAGCCAGAAAAGCAACTGCATCCAACGAGCTCTCCAACATGAAAGACTCGCCCCACAAGCAAGAGCAAAAAAACCAACAGAGGAAGGTGCACGTTCCACCCAACCAAGTGAAACCAAAAGGCTCACCCCCATGCTAGGAGATAGTAACAAGGATTTATGGTCAAGACCAACTACTTCTAGACAAAGGCTAAACATAACTGAACTGACTCAAATACCAAACAACATCACTTAACATAGTATGAAAACTCACAAGACAATACATTGCTTCTATGTTACATAGGAAAAATACACCATTGTACAGCACACAATAACTGACTAACTGCTGACGTAGGAAGAGTGTCATACATAAATTGCCATGAGTTACCCTAGCTCAACCTTCCTAGGCTACCGGACCCCCATCATGGGTTACCCTAGCTTGCCTCTACTGGCCATCAGACCCTCATGCAAAACTATGCGTCTCATCTCATCTCGAGCCTTATTAACGCATACTTCATGAGAGAGGCCTTCATTAACTTTATTAGTGTGAAGTTCCCCATTAATTCTTTTAGATTATCACTTGATTAAACCCTAAGCGAGTTACCCTGACACCTCTTTGGGCGTCGGACCCCCACAAAGGGCCACTCTCCTACTGACAACATGGGGATACAAAACCCCCAATCTAAGGATAGACAACATGCACAAACTGATGACCAATTTCCAACCTTATCACATAAGGTTAAACAACCTGTTCGTGGTACTCAGCTATCCATGACATACCACATATCTCGTTATGATAACCGAGTGATAACACAACTACCACCACGTGCACTACCCAAAACAATCACAAGGTTGACTGACATACCGACAACCCTTACTTTTAAAAAGACAACCTCAATGGAAGACTTACATAAACAAATAATTTAAAAGCCCAACATCGGGAATACCAGAAATAACACTAGGGATGTATTACAAGCATTTTTAGAAAAACAACTAACATTAGGATTTTGTAAATCCAATTCACTCATCAACATAGTGTATTTGACTAATTAATTAAATCATATTCTTTTCGCACTCACACAAAAGGGAAAACAATTCACGTTGGTGAACATTACGAAATTCAAAGCTAAGCATTTGACTTTATTTGTTCGATCATTCAAGTTGATTAAATATAATCTTCAAAATAAATAAATCCTTTACTTACAAAACAACAATTTCACATCTATTTAATCAAATATTTCAATCCTCTTAATCAAGCAATTTAATTACACTTAACAAATTATTTAAAAATCATAAATATAAAAATATACATATATAAATATATTTAAATTAATTATTATTTAAATAAATATTATAATAATATTATAATAATATTATATATATTATACATATAATATATTATATTATATTATATATATAATATATATATATATTATTATATATTAATATTAATATAATATTAAATAATAATTATAAAATAAACATTAAAAAAAATGAAATCCAAAGTTTCATTTGGAATCCACGAAGCCCTAAAGGTTGCGGCCTGTGTGTGGTTCACACAGCCCGTGGCCATTCTAGCCACGGTTTGTGTGTTCCACACACAGTCTGTGGCCTTACGGCCATGGTCTGTGTGGTGGCGGTGGGGTTTGACCTCCCACCCCACAACAACAAAACAAAAAAAATAAATTTTTATTTATAAATTCCCTGCGTTTATCCATGGTGGAAATACAGGGCATTTTCTGGGTTTAACCCGAAATCCAAAATTTTCAAATATAACAAATATATATATACCCAAATTTTGATTTCAAACTTAAATTGTGAAATTAATCCAAACCCATTTCAAGAACATAAATTATTTTCAAAAACAACAAAATGGGTTTTCAAAATCTAGTTCTAAAATAGAGTTTTCTTTGATTTTCATTCTATTTCTTGGTGTAAATTTCTTGTTTGGTTTCTATTTCCAAATCTAACTACAAGTTTGCAATTTGAGAGCATTCCAATGGATTTCCATTGAATCAAAACTATATTTTCAATCATTTAAATTCCATTCAAAATGAAACAAGAAGTAGAAGAAAGAAGGATGAAACCTTGTGTTTTCTCCAAGCTTGAAGTCCTTCAATGGAGGTTTGCCTTTTCTTTTCCAATTAGCTTCACCAATTTTCAATCCTTCTTCCCCAATTTTCTTCAAGAATTCAATCCAAGTATCCATCCAAAAATCCCAAAAGCCCTCTTTTGCAACCAATTTTCCCATAAGAAAAATTGAAAGAAAAACCCTAAATGAAAATATATTCTTTTTTCAAATTTTCCAAATTCAAATTCAAATCCACTTCAAATTTCAAATTCACATTCAAATTCAATTCCAAATTCAAATTCAAATCCAAATTTAATTCAAATTCCAATTTCAATTTTCAAATTCAAAAACAAATATCTTTTACCAAAAAAGTCAACTATTTCCAAAAATATCTTTTCTACCCCAAAGTCATTGCATTGAAAATATTTGGAATTTTAAATAACTTAAACAATTTTCAATTTTCTAAATAGAATTCAACATATTTTAAAACCTTCTTTTCACACAAACTAATTTAAATCTTTTAACACTTTTAATTCAAGGAATAACTTAATCAATTCCACAATTAATTTAATTAATCAATAAAATAAATCTAATCCAGTATTAGATTATTTTATTAACTAAATTAAATTAATTAATAAAGTAACATTCCTAGCATTATAATCAAAAGCATTTAATCAATAGTTAAGCAACATAAGCCATTTAACTTGAATTAAAATAAAGAACACGGAGACATGGCAACATAACAACCAACCCGACGACACACTATGACTAGGGTGGTGGCTTGACATAGAAAAAACCTAGCTACTATCTCCCAATCAATTTCCATTGGACAAGGGACACACTCAGACCTGTGGAACCAGGTGGAGTCAATGTCCTGTACCTGCATCTTGCAACAACACGAGTGTCAAACATACATAAAACATAATAAAACACACCGTGAAGAGGAAATTTTGGAAATCACAGGGCGCTCGCATGCGAGTGATGTGATCCTGTCCCCTTCACCAATACAGTATCACTAACTGATGAAGTATACATCATTAACATAATCAAAGCACGAACATAAATAATTCACACCTATGCTAATTTAATCCATAACATGAAATAATAATAACATCTGATTAAAGTGCCATCACATCAAATATAATGTTTACATCGCTTAACAATTAGTGGTCAATAGTAATCAAGTTTATAACCAACGTGCTAACAAAGCAAAACATACATAACGAACATTGTTCGATCAAAAGAACAAAATGGAGGGGTGTTACAGAGTTGGTTGGATTATGCTTGGGGTGGGTGATGTTTGATAGGCCTATAAACGAGGACTCCAACTCTCATATGGTTGGCTACTTGTCGGGCTAGGTGAGTGTGTATAGGAGAGTGAGTGAGAAGGACTCCAACTCTGAAATCTTTGGATGGTACCTTGGGTAGGTGATGGACAATATTGGGGGCATTAAATAGATACGAAATCTATGAAGATCCTATGGTGGTTAGGTAAAGGATTTAGAGGGCTGCTGAGTCGCCTCTCCTTTGTAGCATTTGCTTGTGCCTTCTCCAAATCTTTTTTCCCTTTTTGCGACTTCCTTTTCACTCCGTTGGTCCTCCCTTTTTTTGTCCTTCTCCTTCTTTTGCAACTCCTTTTTAGCCTCTGTTGCTACTCGTTGCTTTTCCTTTTCAATTCTCATAAGACTTTTCGCCTCCAATTCTACAATCCTTTCTATCTTGCACTCTACAAGTTGTTGCTTCTTCCTCAATTTCAGTTCTTCTAGTTCCTTCTTCTTTTCCTCTTGCTCACTTAGCATTGTCATGAAGTCATCAGCAGTTAGGAGTTGGGATCCTCTTTGTAATTTGATTCCACGATCAGCCACCTTATTAGACTTGTCTTTCACCACATGAACTGGTAGCTTCAAGAATTTTGAGATGCATGAATTTTGTTGGCCTCCCAAAGGCTCAATCAAATCGGCATTATCTGTTTTTGACATCTCACTATCTGTAGCATCCACTCTATCTCCTAACTGCTCACCATCACTGTCTCCCCAATCAACATAGAAATGTACTAACATATTCAGACCCATGTTGTGCAATGGAGATGGAATTGAAAGACTATGTTCTTCATCCACATGCATTTCCATACCAAGATTGGCAACACCATCTAAGAGACATAAGGGTTGCTCCAGTGGAGTTGGCAAGGAAAGAGATATGTCTCCAATAGTATTGTGGTCTCCTAATATTACTGGTTCAAGTGGTTCACTGGAATTTGAAACAACAAATTCATACATGTAAGTTTGAGAGTAATTGAAGAGCAAACGAATCCAATCCATGTAATTTAAATGCAAATGGAGAAGGCAATTGTTGATAGTATCCACATACATATGCATATGCTGACTCTTACTTATGTTAATACCATTTCTCAAACAACATACTGAAATTTAACTTCATACAACATATGCATATATGAATATGCATATGCGTATTGCATATGCCGACTCCTACTTATGTTAATACCATTTCTCAAATAGCATACAAAAATTTAACTTCATATAACATATCATATATGCATATGCATATTGCATACATGCATATGCATATTGCATATATGCAATATACATATGCATATTGCATACTCATATGAATATTTCATGTGCATATGCATATCAAACAATGGTACATAGTGTCACAACAAATTCATACATGTAAGATTGAGTGTAATTGATAAACAAACTGACCATGCATCTAATTGAGGTGATAGGAAATGAGCAACATATCAAACAAGGTACATAGTGTAACAACATACTGAAATATAACTTCATACAACAAATGTAGAACATACTAACCATGTGGTGACTCCTACTTAAATTAATACCATTTCTCAAACAACATACTGAAATTTAACTTCATACAACAATTGCAGAACATACTAACCATGCATCCCATTTTGTTGATCTCCAACTTCTACAGTTCCAACATTACACTCACCCTCATTCACTGCCAAACCATTGTTGGAAAGGCTTAGAATGTTTGCAATAGTTCATGCTTCCTCGGGGGCATCAAAATGGAATGTCTCGCTAACCCTCATGTCATTATCCAAAGCATTTTGATTAAATGGCCAAATACTTGTCATCTTGAAGTCAGCTGTAATCTTTGAAAAAGTCAATGACTTTTGAAAAGCTAGGCTGCCAAGTGTAGCCAATTTTTCCCTTCTTATCTCTAGATTTGGATGTCTAATACTCCAATCTATTCTTTCCTTTTTGAAGTTACACTTGAAAGATGAGAAAACACTCACATCAAGAGGTTGCAACTTGTGTGATGTGTGGGCGGGTAGGGTGAGCAAGTTAATACCAAGCGCCCTTGCTTTGGTAATGGTAGAGAAGGCTACATGGCTACCATGGCCATCAAATATCAAGAGGTTTCTATGGGTGGGTGAGCAACCCCCAAGTACTTGCATAGCAAAGAACTTGATCCATTTGATAAAAAACTCTTTGGTCATCCATGTGTGAGGTTGAACATCCATCAATGCTCCTAGCTCACAGTTGGCTATGTAGTTTTGCACCTTTTTTTTGCTCTTGAACAAATAAAAACCTGGAAGTTTTTGACCTACAGTGTTTACACATGCTAGAATAGTGATCCACTCCCAGCTCCTTGGGATAATGTAAGCAACACTTCTCATGCCTTTGTTGGCAAGCACCTTCATGTTACCATTCCAGCTAGCTTGCAACCCCTGTCTCATCACAGTTCCAAATCCTCTGCGATCCATAATTCCCTCCTGCATATGCCTTCTCCAAAGTGTCGTAGAAATCACTTACAACTGGTTGCCTCAGATTTATAGCACAATCTTTATCTTGACTTTGGGTTGTTCTCAAGCAAAGATCAGGATGTCTTCTTTTGAATCTCATCCACCATGACTTGCTAGGAAGCCCATTCTTGAAGGGATTATTCCTTGTTTCGCATATTTGGGCCACTTTATTTTCAGATTTACGATCTCCAAACCTTGGCCAACAACAGCCATCTCCTTGCGCCATTCGACGATCAATGAATCTTCCTCCTTAGTTAGGAATGTTGGGGGCCCTTTCCTTCTAGTAGTGGTCACACCACCTATCCAATTAGATAATGTTGAGGTAGGAATACCCCACTTTTTTGTTGCACCTCTAGTTGACCACCTGTAGTCTTCGACATCTTCAAGGGCATGGTTCGTGTAAGCCTAGGTCCATTCCCGCCTCGGTGCAACCTTTTTGGTTGATACAACTAGGTTAGCTTGCACTATAGATTGGGTTGGCTGCTCCAAAACAATTTCTACCTCCTCCTCACTACTTGGTTCTTTAGTTTGCTAGTGAATAGGAATGACAACATCCTCCTCATCGCTATGTGGTAGACACACGCCCCTCTTGTGTGCAGGAATATTTGTCTGCCTCCACTTTTTTGGAGGCATCCTCCTTGAAGATCACATGGTATTTGTTTGCGCATTTATCTTCCTCTGCATTGAACCAACACAGTGATTAGTAAACAACATACACTTAATATTGAAAATAATGATACCAGCTGAAAAAATGAATTCATACATTTATTATTGACTCTAATTGAAGAACAAGCTAACCATGCATCTAATTGAGTTGATTTGAAATGATGAAGGGTATGTGTGCAATGAATCAAGCAATGCATGCTATACTATCATATGTAGAACTCTACCTCTTATAAACATTTCGGTGATACCATTAAACCCTTCGTCGTACAGCATTATGATACCATTATATATAAACTTGAAACAATAGTATGATACAACAGACACAACATTATGATACACATATATATGTACTTGCAATAGCAACATGATACAAATATGTATATCTTCAAACAACATTACGAGACAAGAAAGGGTTTCAAATATTTCTATCATACTGTTGTTTCAAGTTGTGTAAATGTTTCATAATGTTGTTTGATATATTGTTAGCATACTGTCACTTTAATTGAAGAACATACAAAGCATACATCTAATTAATTTGAATGTAACCGATGGTGGGTAGGGTAACTTTGAGCAAGGGGTCCACACCATCAACGTCCCAATTGGGTAAATATATCTATCTTATTGTTGTTTCAAGTTATTTATGCTCTTTCATTCCATGGTTATAACATAAGTAGGAGTCATATGCTATCAAAGTTGGTTGTAAGGGAGAGGGGTTGTCATTTACAGTCGATTAAATTGAAGAAAAAACAATGAAATGAAGAACAAACAAAGAAATGAAGGAATTTTTTTTCCCTACAAAGAATGCAGTGAAGTGGTATAAAATTAATGGAATTTGCCATGAAATTGAAATTCTTGGCATTTGCCAAGAATTTATAAGTCATGATGTTTGCCATGGATTTTATAGCAGTTCCAACTGCATGCACTATAGGGAAAGAGTGTTTTGATGCGGTATAAATATCGGCCCCTCTCCCTTACAACTAACTTTGATGATGGCTGACTCCTACTTATGTTAATACCATTTCTCAAACAACATACTCAGATATAACTTCATACAGCATATAAATGTGTGTATGTGTGTGTGTGTCATGCCTTTTAATTTTTTTTGTAACATAAGAAGGAGTTAGCCATTATGACAGTTGACTATAAGAGATAGGGATCAATATTTAGAGTCACTTTAATTGAACAACAAACAAAGCATACATCTAATTAGGTTCAATTTAAATGACATACATATCCATCTATCTGTCCATATATATATATATATATATTTGCAAAGATAGATAGATACTTAATTTGAATGTAAATGAACAAGGTATATATTGAATGTAGATACCTATATTTGGTGATGGATTGTACAGTAATATATAAATTTTAGTATGCAATATATATCTATCTCTATATATATATATGTTTCCGATAGCCCTATCCATTTTCATGAAACTTACACATTTATCTATATCTACAATATATATAACCCTATTCATTTTAATGAAACTTACGCATTTCTCTCTCCCTATATATATATATTTGTAGAGATAGATAGATACCTAATGTGAATGTATATATATATATATATTGTAGATATAGATAAATGTGTAAGTTTCATGAAGATGGATAGGGCTATGGGAAACATACGTGGATATGTATCATTTTGTGCAGCATATATATGTATGGTAATGTTGTATTCGAAAGGGTTGGAAATATTCCTACCATAACATAGCTTAAAGGGAGACTAGTCGATGACAACATAAAGGATGGTTATGGAAATTAGCAAGGTGTCGATTCATTTAAATGTAAATGGAGAAGGCAATTGGTGATAGTAGAAAATGGAAATGTGGTTTCTATTTTTGCAACGGCGGGAAAGATCACTTAATGTAGAAGTTGAAGGAGGAGACTGCATCGATCTGGAGGAGGTCATCATCGCTTAGGAGCATGCAGTAGAAAGTGAGAAATTTGAATTAACTGTAATGTGTAACTTGCATCGCACAAATGAGGATTGCTTGCATAAATAGGTTTGTAGAATTTGAATTGGTAGCAAGTGGATTCGTTTGAATTATGGGAGGGAATTTGATTTGCATTGAATGGATTAATGGTAGAAGTGATAGCTTAATGGGTACATAGGATTTTTGGTTGGTGATTTGAAGTGATATTAAATTTGTTTTTGAATTGTAACCATTTTAAATTTTTTTTTTTAAGATTATTGTTTTTTAGGTGGATTTGTAAATAATAGTGTGATAATTAAGTGTTTTAATGAAATTTTGCAATGCATAATGAGCCTGAGAGTTTGCATTTTTCAATTTTGCAGGAAAATTTAGAAAAAAGATTGGTTATTATGGACACCTAGGAACCAGTTGATAGTAAAAAGAAGATGAGAAATGGGACATGTTGAAATGTATTTTTTTCAAATATATTTGGAGTTAAATCACTTGGCAATGTCTTATGTACATGTCAACTCACTTTTAATGCAAGAAGACTCATATTTTGGATAACAAAATATCCATTTACAACAACCTTTTATTGAGAAGGTGGAAAATATTATTTATATTGTGGAAATAAGATTATCATGATGCATTCACTTGATATTGTGAAATAGGAAAATAAATGTCCACTTGCATTCACCTACTATTGAGAAGGTGGCAATAAAAAAGTCAACCTATGATAGGACATATTGTGAATTTAATATGAATCTGTCATATCATATTTAAAAGCAAATTTGAATTTTTTATTGGCATAAAAGTTACCCATCGGTGGGCCCTAGGATATCCATAAGTATACCAATGATGGGACCCTATCCCACGATCGACTCCTCTCCCTTAAGTGAATTATTAAATTGAATTACCATGCAAGTTTTACTTTTAAAAACTCTCACGTCTATCAAATCATACAGATGTGATTCCTCATAAACTCAAAAATTAAAGGAAAAAGAGAGATAGGTTTTACAGAAATATCAAATTAGGAGGATTAGATAAGGTCCATATGATATCTTAGAGAGATTGAGAATTCCAAGAAACTCCAAAATCAATAAAATGTACCAACTATGGTTGTCTATGTGTCCTCTTTGTAGGGTCTAGATACTTAAAGGATATCTCAAAGTGATCACCTTGATTGAGGAATCACATGAGTAAACTCAAGGATTCTAAGTTTTAATTCAAGATGTCATGTAGCTAGATATAATCTCCATATTTTTATAAATAATTTAACCTATTAGAACTGAGTCTAGATTAGACTATATGGGATAATATCATATACCTATAAGGTTCTTAGTGTAATATCGATCCTCATAATTTTGTCTTATTTATCCTAAAGCCCTATAAAGGTAGAATGATATTAAACTTATATGAATATATTTTGAGTCTAGTTAAGCCATGTCATAAATTTAAGGGTAAAATTAATATTACAAACCATGATGTATTATAGTAGCTCATTTAGGGTGTTACCTTATATTACCAAATCATGGCTCAAAATTTAAACTCCTAATAGGTCATCGAGATCAAAAGTAAAATGAAATATTTAAGTGGGACTTATCATCCAAATATTTAATATCGATGTAGACAATAGAGTTGTTAATGTTTGAAAATTGGATTAGAAGAGAAAAGAAACTAAGATGGTAGAAGAAAGACATAGATGTTTAATAATTGAGTTACAAGGTCTCAACACGGAGGAGGAAGAGCCAATAAACTTTAAATAAGGAGGTTGTGATAAATAGAGGATGAACCACAAATCAATCACATAAGAGATGTTTCTCACTCTGTAGAAATTAATAGACTAAATGAAACCAAGAAAATCCTAAGGGAAGGGAGAAGCAACATATGAAGAAGGTCACGTGCACACACAGTTCCAAAAAATGATGTTGAAGCTAAAGAAAAGGGAAATTTTGAGAAGCTATATTTTTTCACACATAGCTCAGGGAGATAACACCATCAAATATCAATGGGAGAAAATTTAGGATTTAATTCAAAGCTTGCTTGGTTGGAATATGCAATTCATTTTATTTCCAAAAGAGAAGTAGTGATGAGAAGACTTGACTCACTAATTACTCAATGTTACAATGGGATAAATAAGAAAGCATGTTATCCATCAAGAGTATCACTATGACATGAAGATTATTTGAAGAGAATTTTAGTAAGTATTATCTAACAAATGCATAATTTATTGCATTGATGAATGAGTTTTACTATATAAAACAATAAGTCATGATAGTGGTGGAATATAAATAGAAAACCTTGAGTCCTCTTAAATGTGTTCATTGTATTCAAGATGAATAGATGAAGGTGAATTGGTATACAAGTGAACTACCTTTAGAAACCAATGGGAAGGTGTGAACCAAGGATCCTTCAACACAATTTAATGTTTCACACAAGGTAAAACTAGCTAAAGAGGAAGTAACCAACAAAAAATATTTAACAAATCTTAATAGTGGTTAAATATATATCAATGAGTGCAAGGATGATGGTTGGAGCCAAAGCAACAAACAAAGTCAAGATTTAGATATTGTCAATTTGGGTGGAGAAGTCTAGAATTTGGATGAAATCATAATATATTCCAAGGAAGAGATTATTGAGAAACAAGGTGAATCTCCTACAAGAATAACTTTTACAAGTGTATACAAATATAATTTTTTTAAAACAAGAATTACCATAAGATTATCAAAGTGATTGCATGAATCAACAATGAAAAATAAATCAATAAACCATACATGTAATGCCCCACCATGCAACCCTAGAGGAAGTTGCAATTTACTACTCAAATGTACTATTTTTTATTTTATTTTTGTTTAAGTATAAAGAACATGCAAGATCACTACCCATTGCCAACAACCTCTAAGGTTACGAGACTGAGATTACTTAAAACCCAATCAAGAAACATGAATTAAAACATAACATTTAATTACTTAACAAATTAAACACTCATACAATCCATACATGATAAAAATTACATCAAAGGAATAAGAGATACCACTTGATCCCAATAATGTTCTTTACAATAAGATTACAATACTCATTCCTCGAATGAGGTAATTCCAAAATACAAGGTTACAATTTAAGACTTCCACCTCGATACAAAGAGGGGTATTAAATTACATTAAGACTGAAATAATAAAGCATGAAGGATTGGATCCCACGAGCTCTCCAACTGGAAATCTCATCCATATGAACAAGAAGATGACCCAACGGATTAAGGTAAATGTTCCACCCAACCATGTGATACCCAAAGGCTCACCCCCCGTGCTAGGAGATAGTAACAAGGAATTCCTAGGCAAGACCATCCACCACTAGACACAGGATAACTAACACTGACACAACCAATCACATGAACCATACAATCATAAGAATAACACAAGTACAACTCCAATAATCACTGACATAGGTCACATTGCTTCTAGAAATAAAGCAGATCGAGTATGATAAGAAGACCATACACATAAAACAAAATACCAACTGTTGTCGTAGAAAGAGTGTCATCACACAGCTCATCATGGGATATCCTTTGGGAATCTTCCTAGGCTCCGGCCCCCACTATGGATTGTCTTGGTGGCCTCTACCAAATACCGACACCCATTCTCACTCATGCAGAATCAAATACCTCTCGTAAGGACAAGATAGATGACCTTGCCATTCCAGGCCTTCCCGTCTCATCCCAAGTCTATACAAGCCCTTGCATCCATGAGCGAGGCTCAATTATCTTAATTAGTGTGAAATACTACCTAACATCTAAGTACATTGATTTAGTTTTCACTTGATTAAACCACCTCTGAAGGTTTCCCAATTTACCTCTTTGGGCTCTGGCCCCTAACAGAAGCCACTCTTCTACTTGACAACTAACCAAACAAAACCAATCACCAAGAGAATCCCAAGTGCATACCAATACGATAAAACCACTCCAACTATAGGAGGAACACATAAATAAAACTCACTCCAAACACTGGAGGCAACAAAGGTCAAAACCCTCTCCAAACATTGGAGGCAACAAAACACATAATCCACTCTTCCAAAGGAGGCACAAACCACAAAAAACCACTTTTAATCCAAGGAGACACAAATCATCCCTGTTCGTGAAAACCGGGTAAAACAACAGAATACGACTTTACACATTACCCAAAACAAACCCAAGGTTGACTAACACTTTACGACACCCACGAAATTAAAAGAAACCCAATCTGGAAGACTTCAGAACATTTACTCTATTTGCACAACATCGAGAATGAACAAAACATCGCTAGAAAGCATGCTAGGCAATTAAATAAACTAAGGTTAGGATTTCCTAAATCCAGTCAATCTCAATTTCCATTACTTGCATTTAACCAATCAGATACGCCAATTTCATTTCACGACGTTGAAGTATTTAAACACCAATCATTTACTCTAAGTTTCGCAATTATATTCCATAATCAAAATCAATTGATAAATAAAACATTTAATTAAAATAATTCAGTCTTTATTTCAACCTCGAGTAAATAAATCAACTATCTTTTCTCTATGCAAGGATACCATTAAAAGATAAATAAATATACACAAAAGTATATATATCTAAAATCTCATTGAAATAACCAATTTAACTCAACTAAATAATTTATTTAAAAATATATATAAAATATACATATACACATTATATATATAAATATACTCCTTAAAGTATATAATATATATACATAAGTGTATATATAATATATATATAAATAAATTATTATAAAATAAATATTAAAATAATATTATATATATACATGGGGATGACCCCGCAATGCAGCAATAAGCTGCGAGCCTTCCACATGGGAGGTCTTGGGTTTGAGTTTGCTCGAGCCCATGTGCCTGACGTAGGAAGAATGGAGGACAAAAACTGGCAGCGGACGTAGTTGGTGCTGGGTGGATAGTAGACCGAAAGTTATGACTGAGTTGCGGGCGTCAGAGGGTGGCATGGTGAATCCACAGGCGGAGGTGTGTGGTGGGAGGAAGATCAACAGAGGAGAGCTAGGGAGATGAGAGAAAAAGGATGATGGGAGAGGAGAATGGAGGAAGGGAGAGGCAGACGGGAGAGAGGAGAACGGAGGAAGGGAGAGGGAGACGGGAGAAAGGATGATGGGAGACAGGAGAATGGGAGAAGGGAGAGGTAGACGGGAGGAAGGAGAATGGAGAACGGAGGAAGGGAGACAAGGAGGAAGGAGAATGGAGGAAGGGAGAGGCAGACAGAGGAAGGAGAACGGAGGAAGGGAGAGGCAGACGGAGGAAGGGAGATGAGGAGAAAGGAGAACAGAGGCCGGAGGACGGGGATAAAAAAGGAGATCAGAGGCAGGAGGACGGGGAGAAAAAAGGAGAACGGAGGAAGGAGGATGGGCAAAAAGGAGGAAAAAGATACAACTGCATGAGACAAAAAATTGGGGATGGGGTCCCCCATTGTGACCCCACTGGTTCATAGCTCCAGTCAAAAGCGTTCACCGATCAAAAAAATATATTATATATATACATATAACATATATTTTTATTATATATATTATTATATAATATTTAATATTAAATAATATTTAAAAAAAAAAAAATTAAAAGTTAAAAAACCCCAAAACGTGGGACCCTCCCATATGGGGTGGGGGACCATGCAGCCTCCATATGGGGGTGCTGTGTGGGCAGTGCCTCCCAAATGGGGGATGTTAGAGTAGCGCCTCCCATACTGGCGGCGTGGGGTCCTCCCGGCCCTCCCTCCACTACAGTATTTTTAAAAAAATTTATAAATAAATAATAAAAAAATGCGAGAACAAGGTAGCCCCCTGTATTTTTTTTTAAAAAGAACATAATTTTTTTCCCAGAAAACAAAATGAAAAAGAACATATTATATATTTGTAAATATATCTGTGTGTGCATATGCACAGGTATATTTACAAATATATATACCCAGATTTTAATTCCTAGTTTAAATTGTGCAAATGATCAACATAGTTTGCAATAATAGAGATAAATTGCCAAAACAACAAAGAGTTTAAAAAATTTCAGTTTGAATGAAGATTTTCTTTTGGGTTTTCTTTCATATTTTCATTGTGTAATCTTTGTTTTGATTTTCATCCCTAATTCCAACAACAATTTTGCAAGTTTTGAAATCATTTCAAATGGATTTAAGGAATAAAAGACAACATTTCCAGATTTAAAGCTCATCCAAAATGAAACAAGAAAACAGAAGAAAGCAAAGAGGAACCTGGTGTTTTCTCCCCAACCTTGAAGACTCCAACAATGGTGATTCCAATCTCCTCTTCAACTCCAAATTCAACCACAACAAAATAAACTCTCCACCAAAATCCAAGATTGAAAAACAAATGAATTTTCATTTCTTTACATAGAGCTTTCCCCAAATTTGGTCAAACCCCTAAAATATCCCACCCACTAAATTTATTGAGCTTTTGGAGGATATTTCCTATTTTTAAATTTTTTAAAACAATTACTTTCAAAATCCTATTTCATGCATTCCAAAATTTCATAATTTCATTTAAAACTAAAAATCTCAAAGTTGCAAGAATATGTTTTATTCAAAAACTCAAAAAGTGAAATATAATCCACATTTCTATTTTTATTTTAAATTTAACTTAAGTATATAACATGATTCTCATTTCCATTTAAATTTGAATCTAAATAAACAATAATGGCAAGATAACTATTTCATTTAATTTATGACCATTTGCCTAGTTAATCAATAAACTAAAATTTATTTTATTAATTAAACCAAAATAATCAATGCAATAAAATAATATTCAACATTAAAACTAGATATGTTAAATCATCACTTTAACCATACCCACCATTTAATAGCCTTTAAAATACGAATTGAAATAGCTAACTAGGGAGGAATGAACCAATCAAAACCGCTAAACCCGATGACAAACTATGGCTAGGGTGATGACTTGACACGGAAAACCTAGCTACTATCTCCCAATCAATTACCGTTGGTCAATGGACACGCTCGAGCCTATGAAATCAGGTGGAGTCGATGTCCTGTACCTGTCAACCTGCGAGCAAAGAGCATATCGAACATGCAAATATATATATAAAATAAAACACACCGTGAAGTGGAAATCTTAGAATCGTAGGGCGCTCACAAGCGAGTAATACAATCCCGTCCCCTTCACCAATACACTCATCGTATACTGACAGTTCCATCATAAACAAATATCTCACACAATAACATGTTACAATAACTAATCATCCTTACACCAATTTAAAGCATGTCAAATAAAGCATCAGATAAGATACATCACATCACACCAATAAACTATCGTGCTATAATTATCGATCAAATCATACACACATGATGCAACATCTCAATGACCAAAAAACACATCAAAGCAAACAAGGACACACTGTCCAGCCAGAACGCAAAACAGAGGGGTATTACACCATATCAAATCAAGATTTATGTGGAGAAACCCTTTCAAGCAAAAAATACAAATGAGAAAGAGGATAAGTATGTATTAATATTCAAATATGAGATCCAACCACACAATAATAATGTCTTCACTTTGACAAAACCTATTTACCTCTAGAACAATATCATCATGAAACTAGTATCTCATGTCTCTAATTTATAGATAAATTGGTGAGGAAAACCACAAATGGTTTCTCAAAATAATGTACTATCAAACCATGATAAAATACAAAACCTCACATGTCTAAAAAATAGGTTCTTATGATAATAGTATATGCAACTCTTAATGATCCATGAATAGTAAAAATAAGCTCCATATCAATAATAGATAGTATATTACTAGTAACTCTTCCATAATGGACCCTATCTCAAGGTATGCATTTAAAATTATCACCCAACTCATTTTAGACCCACCAATAATAGACAAGATGCTCCCTTACTCAATTATCATGCCCAACTTTAGATATTTCTTAAAAATAACTTTGTAACCACCACTACCAACTCCACCTCCTTCACAAATACATTTAACAACTAATACCAATATTTTTAGAGAACCTAAATTATAAAATTATTTTTCATACCTAAGGCATCTAAGGACACTTTCTAAGACTTTTGGAGAAACGTGAATAATAAATATGATTGCAAGGTAAATTGAACCTTAATCCCAACATTCTCCCATTTGAAATTATACATTATTGTTGGGAATAAGAAAGGTAAAGAAATACTATATGAAAATCTAAAAAATAGTTTTAAAAATATGAAATTAAGTTCTTTTATTCATGAATGCCCACACAATATTTATTGTAGAATATCATAAGGAGGTTAATGAAACAAATGAACAACATAAGAAATCAACAAACCACATGAAAACGTCACATAAAATATTTAACATGGAGAAAACATTTCAAGAAAAAACTTGAACAAGAAGAGATCCCAAGTATGTATCATATTCCAAAAAAAGATTACAAATACAACACACTTCCTTTCTCCTTCCTTTATCTTTGACTTGTCAACTTCTATGAACCTATAAAATTCAATATAAAACCTTCATCCCAAGGCTCCAATTTATAAATCTATTGGAGGAGAGAAACCAAAAGATTATTTCCCACAATAAGAGGAGCGCCTGATCCAAACACCCTATCCCTATAATTCCTCATTGAAAATAGAAGTCATAAAACTCAGTGCCCTAAATTGACTTTCCCTCCAAAACTAATAGTCAACTTCATGAACACCAATGGTCACTCCTTTCCAAGAACCCACTCTTAAGGATTAAATTAATATTTGTTACAAATAATTAATGCTTGGTATCAAAGAATCCATTCATCCCTTATGAACTCATTTACAAACTATAGGTGGAAAATTATTACATCAATAACACCTTAGGTGCCTAGAGACACCTTGAAAAGGATGTTGGAACAACAAATGAAATAGTATTTATAAAGTTTGTGGTACATTAATTCTAAAATTGTCCCACTTAAAATGAATTAAGTACGAGAAATGAGGATCATGGCCTCCTTGCACCAAGAGAATTTTTTGATGCTCATAGGTTTATTAAGAGAATCTACAACATTTTCTGAGTGTCAAACATCCTTAACACAACCTATTCATTTTCAATCATTTACTAAAAAAATAGTATTAAAAATTTACATGCTTTGTCTAAGCATTAAACACTGGATTATTTGCTAGATAAATTACATTTTGAATATTACAACTAATCTAAATTATCGTGCAATTAAAACCAATACTTGTGCATTATCTTTGTAACCAAACTGCCTCATTGGAGATATGGGTAGTAGTCATATACTCAACCTTAGTGATGGATGAAGTAACCATGGGATGCTTATTACTCAACCAAATAACCACATTTCTAAACAAAGTAAAGGCATAGCCACTAGTGTACCTTCAACTATGTTGTATCCAAAACAATTTTTTTGCTTCATCAAGGCATTTTGCTTAAAAGAGTCTAAACCTTGCTAAAATGAGGTCAAATACAGTTTTTGGGCAATATCAAGCGTGGAGTTTTTTCAGTGTTGTGTCAGTCAAAAGTAGTATCCATTGATCAGAACCTGAATTGGAGACTCGGAACAAGCCATTTCACAATGGAGAAGCATTTCACGACGATAATTATACCTTTGCATGGTCATTTTAGTGACCAAGACAAAGATTTCAGTGATCAATTTATGAAGATTTCTCGAGAAAAAGCAAAATTGTGCCCTTGTAGCCCAGAGGCGCCCTTCTTTTTGAAGGCCTAGATTTTGTGGAATGTGCTTGTAAACATAGTCAATCTCTTTAGAATTGCCCCAGTTATCCAATGAGCTATCCTGCGAGGTTATCCAAGGTCTATGACGTCAGAAGTTGAGGATTCTAGAGGTTCCAAATTGCAAAAGCTTGTCACTTTTTAGCTTTTGCGCCCCTGTAGCTCGGGGGCGCCCTTCTAAAAGTGGGTCTACATTCTAGCGTTCTTGATTGCTGATGCATTTAATCTCTTCATGACTATTCTGCCTATCCGACGAGCTATCGAATGTAGTCATCTGAGTCCCAGAGCTCCGACAATCAACGCTAGAAGATGGGATTACAAGGAGACTTCATATCATAGAAATTTCTCAAATAGTGAAATTGCGCCCTTGTAGCTCAGGGGCACCCTTAAAAATGACCCCTAAGATGGTAGATTTTACAGATGTGGTCTTCCTAACATCTGTGCTACTCTAGTCTAGTTTTGCAACGCACCAGTCAGCCTGTCAATCCAATATTCTGAAAGATCGTGGCAAATATTTTACCAAGCACGTAAATCAAAGGATGGAGAATCATGAAATATTCACTATAGCCTTTGTAGGCCAGGGGTGCCTAGCCTTTAGGCCTGTCAGATGGATTTGTTCGCTCTTGAAGTCTTCACGGGACTTGAGAACAATTACTCCAGCTATTCAACGAGCCCAGTCATCAGCCTTCGAGATTTGGAAAATGCTCATACATGCGAGGTCTTTTGCAAAATACTGAAAAATGAAGAAAGCTCAGAAAATGGCTAAGTCTGGTCATCTATTCCATCTTGGGAAAGGCACCTTTCTTTTTAAGGTCTTAGAAGCAGTTTTCTCGCTTTGTCGCCTCTAGAGACATCTCTCATAGATCCTTCTGGTTACGCGTTGAAACAGACGGTGCTCGAATCAGGTCATCCCAACTCTAGATATTAGAGGTCAAAATAGGGCATCTAGTTGCGAGTTGTACTTTTGTCAGAATGGAGTTTGAGCCTTTTCAAGCCAAGGGCGCCCTTACTTTTGGGGTCCTTAATGCAGCTTTTAGATGCCTTGTGTATATTCGCTGGATGCAGAATACCTCTAGTCATGTAGTGAGCCTGTTATCTAGTCAATAGGGTTCACCATTTCTCATCAGCAGCCTTTCAAAGTGTAAGATGGCAGAATGGAGAAATGACTAAGTCTGGTGTCTGAAAATCAATTTAATCAAGGGCGCCTAATTCTTTGAGGTGTTAAATGATGGATTTCGCAGTGATGACTCCCAGCAAACATTTCTTCCTTGCTCTACAGGCTTCGTAATGAAGACACCTGCTCTGTCTCAGCATCACTTGGTCACCCAAAAATCAATGTTAAATATGGCCAGTTGTAACTTTGTAGTCAACTCCAAAGTAGGAAGTTAATAAAAAGCATGATATCTTGAGCGAATGGATGCCTATGAAGACAAATGAGGACTTTTTGAAATCAGTAAAGTTCGTCAGGTGAATCCAAAAGCTTCACATGGTTTGTCAACTAATTAAAATAATATTAAATATTTATTTTTGCATATTTGAGCATTAAAGGGCAATTTTCTTAAATTGGCGCCTCTTTGTGTTGGATTTTCAAATTGCATGATGAGTATTTTTATTATTATTTTTATTCCGGACTTCAAGTCAGTCTCAATTCGAACTGGAGGGGTCCAATCAAAAGCCTTCTATTTCAGTCAAGGTTTTTAAATCTTGCAGTCAACATTATGGTGCAAATTTTCTCTATTTATTCATGGCGCCAGTCATTAAACACTCGTCCAGCTTAAAATTTGTAGTTCTTCAGAGCAGAGGTGAATTTTTACAGGTTGGGTGAATTTATCATCAGTTTTTAGTGGTGATTGCATCAAACAATTCTTTTTGCAAGTTCAAGTTCACAATTATCATCAAATTTGAAGGACAAGGGGCGATTTTCACAGAAGAAGAACATAGAAAAAACATCTTTCTCCTCTTTGATTCTCAAATTTCTTTCAAAATTCAATTCACGGGTTCCTGAAGTTAGCAAATTTTGGAAAGTTTGATTATCTGGATCGTTTCTAGATAGCTTCCTCGAATTAAATTCATGTGCTTGAATTTTTAGGAATTTTTAACTCTAAAGCATCAGTTCTCGAGTTTCTAATTTTCTCAACTGAAAACTCTTTGCATGGTCGAGTAGAAGTCATATTTTTGCATTTCTGACATTCGTGGTTGTCTTAGAATCTTTTTCTAGACAAAACTCATATCTTAGATTTTTCACCAAAAATAACTCTTCGACAGGCTATTTTTAGCCTCAACAGGGTATTTTTAGCTTTCCAAAAATCTTGTTAGAACATAGTCGAGTTCACAGTCAACAGGGGAGTTTTTCAAAGTACAATACACTCAACTTGAATACAGGACCAAATCAGTCCTTACTCACGACTTTATCGGGACATTTGAGACAAATCTTCACAAAGTACTGCCAGAGGCAGTCCTAGATCCAGTTGAAATCAGAGATTCAATTATTCAGAACATTCAACAGTCCAGGTTATTGGAGGTTGCTTCCATACCTATCTTCGTTCATTGTGTTGATTTTGTGATGTCTTGTATTAAGCATTATAACTCTGCTACTCGTGAGATAGTGTCAGTAGATGGACGAGTCATTTGCAATCTCAAGCCTCTGGACATCGAAAGAAGTTTTGGTATCCCTCAGCACCCAAATAGTCTAGTTATTTCTATGGAGCAATGCGAGCATGCATTCAATGCTGATGTGGACAAGTGCCAAAGTAAAATGGAAGAACGATGGTTAAAAAAAGCGAAGAAGAAATTGCCAAACAATGTGGGTCATGGTGAGTACAAGGATGAATACTCGATTCTAATTACACTCTTGAATCGTGTCTCAGGTCATTCACATGCAAATGTTTTCCAGCCTTGGATGTATTACATCAGTGGTCGCATCATATCTGGGTAGTAGCATTATGACTAGGCATCCTTCATTAGCGATGTTATCCACAAGCAGATCACCAGTTTCCTAGTTGCTCATGAGTTTCACATGTGTTCTTATCTCGTGTACTTGATTGCTTATCAAGGTCAGTTCTGAGGATTAAACACCGTGGGAATTCTCAATGTTCAAAAATTCTATCATTATTACGATAAGCTTGAGTTCACTAAGGCTGAACGTCACTTCAAGTGTGTTCACGAGGCTTTCCTAACTTATATAGTGATAAATTTGGACCGGGAGTTTCATGTTCGTATCTCGATAGTTGCTAGAGAAGCGATGGATGGTTGGGCGAATTGGTTTATTCAATTCCTGACATACACTTATATCCAAGTATATGGATTTATAGGAAATCCAACTATGCTTGCACGCTATCCTTCAGATAGAACAATATTTATGGAGTTCCTGAGGCAGTTGCATGATGTTCATCGTCATTTGCATCGCAAGCATAGACCAACTGCCAATTTTCCTTTTTAGTTTGGAATATATTGGTGCAAGATGATAGTTGATGCCAAAGTTGCAGGACAAGAGCTAGAGAGGTATCATCTCAAGTACCTTGTTGAGGTATGTGCCTATGATCCTTGGGGTCATTACATAGCTCGCCTTGGTGGACACGCATATCATAAACCTTCTATGGAAGACTATTGGGAAAATTGGGTGGATGACTTCCAGGTTCGCAGACGTAGCTACGACCGCTTCTCTCTCTCACAGATTTTTGTTTTCTTGTCAGAAGATGTGGGAGGTTTATTAGATGATGAGGGAGAAGTTCTTCCTTAGTTTTTCAGAGAGAAGGTTGACACGCAATTATTTCTAGCAGTTGATTGGTACGCCAAGGAATACACAACAGTAAAAGAGAGGTCAAGTAGGGTTATTCAGAACAGTATACTTTACCTCAACAACAAGAAGACCAGGAGGGTAAGTGTGCCTAGTTCAGAGCCGCCAGTGGTGGATCCTTCACTACCTTCCTCATCAAAACCTAAATAGAAGAAGAGGAGTAATCCTCCCAAGAAAGGTCAAGCGCCAAATAATTCAAAAGGTAAGGTGCTTGCCACTAATACATGTACGGAGCCTGTTAGACAGCCTATCACAGACCCAGTTCAAAGGCCAGTCCAGAGTCCTCCAGTGCCTGAGGTTTAGCCTCAAGTTCCTATACTAGTTTCGGAGTAGTCACCAGTCCCAATTCATATTGAATTGGATTTAGACTCCCCATCTCATAGCAGTTCTTCTACATATTCACTCTCGTCACAACCTCATGTTGCTAGTACATATCCTTCCAGTAGCATTAGCCAAAACTAGTCTTGGATTAAAAATCAACTGGGAAAGAAGAGGAGGCAACCGTCCTATGTCCTTAATCATTCATATTTTGATTAGGTTTACCAAGATGTGCCAGACAAGAGGATCAAGAACATGGTCCATGTGGAGAGGAATACTGATATGGAGATCGTCATCGAGACTGCTATACCTCCACAGGGGAAGAGCTTGGAAGAGTTGGAATCTCAGGACTTCGAGGTTATCACAATCAACCTTGGTTGTAGCACACACCATACTCAAGTTGATCTCCTACAAGTTGCTATAGGTAGTGCTAGGGATAGAATGATAAAGGACGGAGAAGACAAGGCAGCCCTCAAGGCTGAAATTAGACAACTTCGTCAATACATTTCTAGCCTTGTACATAGGTCAAATGTCACCACCACACTCTCGCTGATGCTTGAGTCTCCAGCAGAACAGGGCTAGCTTAATCATTTAGTTGCATATGGCAAGCATTTGGAGGAATGGGAGGAGGAGTTCGTTGCTAGAGATCATTCTATGCTTATAGAGCTATATCAGTTGTGGTACAATGCATGAGAGCTCCATCTACGTCTCCAAGATGAGGAGCAAGACATGGAGATTAATAGACCCCGGGATGAGATTATGATTGCTCACCTGAGTATGGAATATAAATCAGTCATAGATGCATAGGATAAATAAGCTATCTACTCTTGGAAAACACAATTGGTTTTCAAGGAAAAGATAGAGGAAACAATGGCATTAGAGTTGGCTGAGAGTAGAGAGCATGTTACTAGTGCACTCCGGTTTGTGAGAACCTTAGTATCTCACTTACCGTGTCGGTATCAGATTGAGGGTGGTGCATATGTTGAGCTTACTGATGTACAGTCAGAGCTCCAAGCACTCATTCATACTATTTTTAGTGGGGAGACCATTGACTGTAAGATTAATTAGCTTACAGTCATGTCAGCGATGTTCGATGAAGCAACCAGGAGCAGAGGTGAACTTCAATCTCAGATCACAGCTGGTGAAGACATGTTGCATAGACATAGCATACTTCAGCAGAGTATCAGAGCTCCAGATAGTGATGCAGTTAACAATCTTGTTGAGGGATTGGTTGCTCGAGATCATGATCAGCAGACTTCAATTCCCACCTCTCAGAATAAACATTACACATAGGAGTTAAACTCGGTGTTATCTTTTCAAGTTAACTCGTTGTCTCATCTCATGCATATCTATTATGAGATTAGCTTTATTCACTTAGAGTTGTATTTAGGGTTTACGTTAACTGATGGTAGTGTTCCAGTTAACTTGCTTTCAATAAGGACGTGCATGCTTGCACATGGTCCACATAGATTAGGGTTTTTGGTTAACTGATGGTAGTTTTCCAATTAACTGTATAGTTTACTTTATTAGGGTTTAGCAATAAATCTTGCATGCATTGCAAGACTGTAGTTGACTCAAGGTGATTTTAGGGTTCCCTACACCTTTTGATGTCTATAAATAAGAGCTTTTGCTCATTTGTCCATAAATTTTGTATGAGAGAGAGATATATGTTGTGCCTACCTTGCTTGTAATATTGCTCATTTTGTATCTATTCATGAGTATTTACTATTGTGATGAATTGTTATGCCACTTGGGTTTCATGCAATTATGATGGTGAATTCTTGCTTTAGTTAGATATAGTGGCTAGTTTGATCATAGATTGTATGCGTGTCTCGACTATGCAATCTATTATCCTAGTTAGCTATCCTTCGTGTATTGTGTTCAATAAACTTGTTCAGATTGAGTTGATAGATGTACCACCTTGCCTTCAAGTTGAGAATCTATACTTGGTTATCGTGTGATGTGCATGAATAATAAACTTATTCAGATTGAGCTGATAGTTGTGCCACCTTGCCTTCAAGCTGATAATTTGTACTTAGTTTATTGTGTATTGTTGTTTCCAATAAGCCTATTCAGACAAGCAGATAGTCGTGCCACCTTGCCTTCACGTTGTGAGTCTGTACCTGACTTATCATCAGATAATCATTCCCACTCTGTTTCCTCATGCTCTGAATTCTTGAGGGGATTGGATAGTTTAAGTTACTTAGTTTTGTGAGTTGTAGTTAAGCGAAACTAGAAAATACTTAGCTGCAATGTATAGAGTTTTCGTGAAAGCCTTGTACCTCTATAGCTGAGACAAAAGGATAGGATATAGTTTAGTTTATTTTCCTTTTCAAGCACTTTTTTCAAGCACAACGAGGGAGCTTCCCCTCCTAATTTGAAGAGCACTCATTGCGTAGTGTGCATAGTTGTCTGTACCAACTTGCACTCCAGAGGTGTTAGTTGTTACACCAACAAACTATCTGAATCACTAGCCTAATATTTATCAACAAATCCTTGTATGTCCAATATATTATCCATATTGTTAGTACTAGAATAAACCAAAAAAGAAAGTGCCATAAAAACGTCTAACTACCCTCTTCACATAATTTCAATTCTCTCTACTAGGGTTAAACCTGCTCAATGCTCCCACTACTTGGGAAATTTTTGGCCTAGTACAAATCATTACATATATTAGGCTACCAATAACACTAGAATATGACACATTAGACATGTACTAAAAATTATCCTCACATTTGGGACACATATGTAAATTAAGTTTAGTGTCAACTAATAAAGGAAATGTAACTAGCTTATAGTCCTGCATATTAAACATCTACAAAATAGTATTCACAAACTTACTTTGAGGCAACCAATGCTTTATGTTCATGACCCCTCCTAATTTTCATACATAATTTTTATTTTCTTTCCAAATCATTCATCTCAAATGCACCCATAAGATGAGTTTTCAGCTCACTAATCATGCCCTTCGTGACACTAAAAAATATGGCATCCATGTAAGAGTTGTTGATGAACTTGAGCCCCCAAGATCACCTGAAAAACCAAGATAAGCCTTCTACACGAGAGCAGCAAGAGGATGAATTGCTATAATATGGTGCAATAACTGAATTATAATATTATCACACTCAAAATGATACAATATGCATCAGCATTCCCTTGAACTGATTGAGTTGATATGAACTTATTTGGACTAGATAAGAGGGAGAGGTGAGTGTTGATTATATAGCTGAATATGGGCATATAATTGCAAGAGGGGTAATGACTCCCATATAACCAAATTAGGTGGGAGTTATGCTTACTTGGAAAATTCCAAACATGTGGCATAACCTACTCAGAAAGAGACAATACAGTGGTTTTGTGAGGTGATATAAATGCCAAAAGAGGGTGTGAGACTCAACCACCCAAGTGTGGGTGAGAGTGACACATGTAATTGATGGATTACGCCACGTGTCTTTACATAAACCATGTCTCCTATAACCTAAGGCATGCTTAATAATGTGTAGGAAAAATAAATATTAACAAACCTACACTAACACCCCCCCTTAAGCATAGCTTAGGTGGGTGAAAGGATGAAACAATGCAAAGATGTGTCCTGGCTACAAGGCCATGTTAGGTACCCATTTACAATGTTGAAACCTCTCAAAACATGAGAAAGAGAAAACTTGTAGGACAACTCTCTCCCAAGAGAGAAGAAGAAGGACCATGCAGTCCCCCAAATGTAAAATCTCTTGTATTGTTGGTGAATGCTCAACACAAGAAGTTGAAGATGATCCAAGATCGCCGAACAATATTCCTCCCCTTAGGAAGAAAGAAAAACAAGGATGTATGCATGATATCTTCCCATTCCTAAAAGGAATATGAAGGAAGAATGATGAAAATGTATGATGTCTCTGAACTCTACTCAGGTGTCCCCATGCCGATGTTGAAAGTTGTCACCATCAAATTAGGTGTTCTAGGCCACACTGTAGAAGATGACAATCAAGAACCTAGTGGAGATGGATGTAGAACAAAATTCGAAGACAAAAGTATCTCCTCTGAAGACAAAGGTTCCTCCTCCAAATGCTGCTCAATAGTAGCCACAATCATGTCAAACTGTGAGGAATGATCATGTGGGTAAAGAACAAGAGGGTCAAAAGGTTTCCCCTCAACATTTGAAGAAGACAAATCAACTTCATTAAAGAGAAGATGTATACACTCATTTGTGTCCTCCAAGTCTGCAAGATAGGACTTACAAAACAAACCTGCAATGTCTTTCAAGTACTCATCCCAATTAGCTGTGTTTGGAAGACAATGAATGTCTTGTTGTACTGAATCAATAGAAGCCATGGATGTAGCAATACCAGTATCATCAAAAACAATAGGTGATGTAGGAGATGGAGTATCAACAGATGTCTCTTGAACCTTAGTTGAAATAATACCAAGATTCACTTGACCATACTAAATCTCCTCAAAAATGTTCACACTAGATGCCTGAGTGTGTACATCAGCTGAAGGAACATCAGAGGAAAAATGTGAGATGTATACTCATGATTGATGATCTACCTCCCCAATTGCAACAATATCTCGGCTATGCAAATCATGAATAATCACAAAATCTAGTGTGAACTCAACACTCTTTCCTTCCCCACCATGTGTGATCTGATAGATAGAAAGGATATTTGTTGACAATTAAGGAACACAAAGAACACCATTGAATGATCCTTTGTCCATGTCAATAGATCCTTTCCCACAAACACTCATATATGTGTTGTTAGCCATCAAGATGTTTGGCGACGAACAAGTTTCAAATGAAGAGAACATACTTTGTGATAAAGCCATGTGATGTGAAGCTCTAGAATCAAGGATCCATCTCCTTGATTCAGAATCTTCAACTACAACAAGTACTTTCACCTTTTGTTTCTTTGACTTTGGTTTAGAAGAAGATGATGAATCCTTTGACATAGTTGAAGGAAAATTGATTTTATTCTTTGCTAAAAGATTCTTGAACTCATCGATTTTTTTTAAATAAAATTGATGTTCATCATGCCCAGATTTCTTGCAATATACACATGTGGGCTTCTCCTTCTTAGATGATTCCCCTTTTGAGGAAGAGGATTCAAATTCTTTATGTGGCTTGTTCTTTTTCTTCTTTTGTTTCTAATCAAGATGCCCTGATTCTTTTTGTACCTTAGGCTCACTAGCCACCAATGCTTGTGACTTGGAGACCTTGATGAGACCCATTTGAATCAGCTTCGCTTCCTCTTGGATTAGAAGATCTGAAAATGCATCAAATGTAGGCACAACATATGTAGTTCCCATAGAAATCCTATTGGTGTGAAATCCATAAACAAAGATGGAATACTCAGGACCAAGCTTTGATAACACATTCAGAATCAACTATAAATCCTCCTTATTAATCTTGCAATCCTTTAGTTGTGTTCTTAGTTGCTTAATCTTGGAGATATAGTCTTGGATGTGGTCAAAAAATTTGGATCAAGATTCATCAAATCATTATTAATTTGATAACCCCTAATCTTATCAGTTTTACCATACAAGTTTTCAAGAGTCTCTCAAGCCTCCTTAGGTGTCTTGCATGATTCAAGATGAAATTGTAAATCAAAAGAGACTAGTGAACAAATGTAACCAAGATTTTTCTCACGATTGATCTCCCACAAAGCTTTTGCTCCAACATCAGTAGGTTCAGGAATAGATTCTTTTACATAGCCTGTGCAACCTTTTCCCCTTAGATAATTCCATACTAATTATTTCCATGATGCATAATTATGTGGAGTTAGGAGTTCAATGTTATGTTTCCCCATTGTAAGAACACACAGCAAAAAAATCAATGCAATCAAAACAACCACAAGATAACCCCCCCAAATTCACTCAATCAATGATTCCCCCCAGAAAAATATGATGGTGGCACTTTATAATTCAGTGCGAGTAAAATTGCCACTCACAACACAAGTGAAGTGGTCTTGATTTTAGTTTTTATAGATGCCCAATACAGGCCACAGAAAAGGAAGTACAATTTTCTTATAGAATGGGATCAATTTGATCACACCACTATGAAGTACACAAAAAATTATGCACTTTAAAAAAAATTGCACCCAAAAATGTTATTGTATGTGCCCGAACGAAACCTCGAAAGGTCCAAAAATAAAGATTACTCAGCAACACTTGTGAAAATCTATAAATTCTAAAAAAAACAAGCACCAAAACCAAAAAATAATTGCACCATTGCAAAGATTGCAAAATTGTAGCCCAGATAAAAAAAATTGCTCTGAAAATGGAGCTCGTATGACTGAGATTGTCCTTCAAAGTTCCCCTGCAAATTGCAAAACTCCAATGGAGAGGGGTGCCCAATATGCAAAATAATCAAACTTGGCTAAATTTAAAACTTTGCAAAAATTGGCGAAACCTCCAAAATTTCTGCCAAATATGGTGAAGCCACCAAATTTCCTGCTAAATGTAGCAAGACCACCAAATTCAATTAGTTGTGACCAAGTTTGGCAAGCCGCCAAAAATTTATGGGACTGCTAAAATGCCACCAAAAGTGGTGGGATTGCACATAGGCTGAGGACATAGATCTCAATACAAGGAGCGCAATTTGTATGTACGACACGGATTTTGAAAGGATTTTTTTATTATTTTTTTTAATAATAAAAAATATTAAGAATGATTTAGGGGGGTTGAAGCCAACCCCAACCCCTTTAATGAGGGGTCCACTACCTATAAGGGGCGCAGGGCCCTAAAGGGACCCACGTACCTTTCGATACGCATGGTAGGTATTGTGCAAGTACCTTTTAATTTGTGTTTATTTTATTTTATTTTTATATTGATTTTTTCAATATATATATTTTTCATTTTTTTCTTGAAATATAATAGTCTATTGAAAAAAAAATCAAGTAATTTCAATGGACAGATAATTAATTTTTTTTAGAAAAATAATTGTACCATCTACTGCAATAATGGTAGTTCGTACGAAAGATTCTCTCAAGATTCCTTAAGCCCTTCAAAAATGGCCAAAATATTTTGGGAGCCAAAATATGGAGTATTTTATATCAAAATTCATTTGTGAAGCCTTTTGGACTCAATGGAAATGTCCATTTTCATTGAAAATGCACCCAACAAAAGCTCATTGTTGAATTCTCCCCAATTTGAGAAGGGGCTTGCAGATCTAAACGCTCTGATACCATGTAAGAGTTGTTGATGAACTCGATCACCCAAGATCACCCGCAAAACCAAGATAAGCCTTCTACACGAGAGCAGCAAGATGATGAATTGATAGAATATGGTGCAATAACTGAATTATGGTATTATCACACTCAAAATGATACAATATGCATCAACACTCCCTTGAATTGATTAAGTTGATATGAACTCATCTGGACTAGATAGGAGGGAGAGGTGAGTGTTGATTATATAGTTGAATATGGGCATATAATTCCAAGAGGGGTAATAACTCCCAAATAACCAAATTAGGTGGGAGTTATGCCTACTTGGAAAATTCCAAAAATGTGGCATAACCTACTAAAAAAGAGACAACACAATGGTTTTGTGAGGTGGCATAAAATGCCAAAAGAGGGTGTGAGACTCAACCACCCAAGTGTGGGTGAGAGTGACACATGTAATTAATGGATTACGCCACATGTCCTCACATAAACCATGTCTCCTATAACTTAAGGTATGCCTAATAATGTGTAGGAAAATAATTATTAAAAAACCTACACTAACAATCCACATACAAGGCAATCATTATTAAAAGATCATTGATACATATAATGTAAAAATAATGATTTTCCTTTCTTCTTACAAAAACCAACTTCAACAAAAATGAGTCAAAATTTTGATAGCACATTCAAGGAGATTATTTCAAACCATAAAGAGGTTGTTTCAACCTAGAAAATAAGTGTCCCCTCCCTTTTACCTCAAAACCTTTAGGTTGTTGCATATAATTTTTATCCTGCAGGTCTCTATGCAAAAAAATATTTTTAACATCCATTTGCTCAATTTTAAAAATATTAGTAACTATGGATAAAAGAATTATAATTAAAGATAATTTAGAAATAAGAAAGAAAATTGCACCAAAATCAACTTCCTCTCTTTGGGAGTAACCCTTGGCCACCAATTTAGTCTTGTAACTTTTCAATAAACCATTTTCTCTAAATTTCTTTTTATAGGCCTAGTTACAACAAATATATTTCCTTCCTTTGGGTAAATGAACAATATCTCACATTTCATTCAAGCGAGGCTATTATCTCCTCTCATGAGGCTTATTTCCAAGACTCATTATCATCTAAAAGAATAGCTTCCATGTAGCATCTAGGATCATCATCAACACTTAAAATTAAATACAAAATAAAAATCTAGCAGGTTATACCTATCAACTAGATTTCATTGTCTTGTGGATTTTCTCAAAGGAGGAGTATGAGATTCTTTCTCTTATTTTTTTGTGTGCTCAATCTCTTCAAGGTATTCTTGCTTAAAATTCCCACTTCAACCCTCTTCTTTTCTCCATCCTCCAATCCACCATTTTTTTCTTAAACATGTGCATTTCTTGCTTTAATTGAAAACGCAGTCTTTTTCCCTTTTTTCTCTTTCAATTATTTAGGAACATAAATAGATCTAAACTACCTGAAAAAATGGCATGTCTAGAATAGAAAAAATTCAAGGGCATAGGATTCCAAAGCTTAAAACCCTAAATATTCTCGCAATATCCAATGAAGATGTAATTTTGTTCTTTTAGATCCAATTTAGATCACTTATTTCCAGGCACAAAAGCCTCCAACCAAAAACCCTTAAATATGAAACAAAATGTTTCTTACATGTCCACTCTTCATAAGGTATTGAATTAAGAGCCTTATAAGGAGATATGTTTATCAAGTAACAAGTAGTATTCACAACTTTTGTCCAAAAGCGTCTATCCAACTCTACACCACTTAACATTTTTTCCATCCAATTTTGTTGAGGTGTGTGTTGGCACCCCAATTTGATGTGTTTAATTTTTGCTAAATATTTTCTCTAATAACTATTTTTTAGTTGTACAAGTATTTAAGTGTACTTGATGAAGTATCAAAGCTCCTCATGTTCCCATCATCGGTATCAGGGAGCTACCAAGTTTGATGCTTTGAAGGATGCCCGATGAGGGATCTTTGATGGGTGAAGTTTGATAGTGAAGCTCTTTCGTGTGTTTTCTTTAGGCATAGGGGTGGTAAGTCATCGACTTCCCTCCTAACATGTATAAGGAAATGTTTATAATGCTAGTTGATGCTTAATCGCTTGAATGATGCTTTAATTATGTAATGAATGTACAAATATATGGATCTAAATAAATTAGGGTTGTACCCTTTTATACATCTCAATATTTAAATTTGAACATTTTGCACTCAATTCGACAAGCAACAAATGATTTGCAAGGGATTGGCTCAAGTCACTACTTAAAATTGAATTTAAAAGTTTGAATGTCAAAATTATAACTAAAATATTGAACTCTTGAAATTACACCTATAAATTCGACCTAAGAAATAGAATAAAAAGATTGTAGATTAGATTTGGATCTTAAGAATGCATGGAGTCAATTTCATTAAAAATATAATTAGATCCCATGAAAATACATACCACTTATACAATTACATTTAAAAATTAAAATAGAAAGAAGCGTAAGATATTACTTTTTTACCTAACCAATATTAGTAACTTAAAAATAAACTAGAATAATTATGCCTATATGTGTTCCGTCTATGAGAAAGACTTGATGACAAGTACTAATATGGATGGAATTAACAGTTATGAATTTTCTACAATAGTTGATTGACCATGGGAGGTAGATGATTTTTCCATGAGAAAGTAATCAACTAAATGTGTTAGGTCTAGGTTTAATTCTAGTAATTACTCAAGTATTCCCATGACCATACTTATATACTACAAATTTAATACTTATGTCTTGATCATACTGAAACCAACTTGCTATAAATTCTTTCATTTGTGTATATGTTTTATTTAAAAAATATCTAATAGAAAAGAAGAGTATGTTGAAAAAAAATTTAGGTACACATCTTTTCAAATCTGTAAGTGTTGTTCCTTTACATTTTGTTTATGCATGATTTTTTAGCATTTTTTTTTTTAAATTACAAATCAATATCTAGCTCTTTATTGGTTATGTTTGTTCTCTTCAAAGAAAATTTTACTTGCACATATTCCATTAAATCTATACATCTAATTTTTCATGTTGTATATTTTGCATTTTTTCATGCAACTCAAGAGTATTATTGACTATATTTTTATAGACTATACCCAAAGGAGAAGGGAGCAATAAACAATTTTTACAACATGAAGTAAATGAATAGGGAACTGTAAGGCCCCAACTTTATGGGTGTTAGTTATTGTATATTGTTCCTTGGTGACTTCCGCTATCGTTGGTTGACTCCATCAAAGTAGTGAAATAGATAATTATACCTTGATATAAATCCTGAAATGTGAGTTGTATAGAGTGTAAGATGTGATGTGTGTTACAAGGGTCATATAGATGAATGTATGTTGCAATGTAAATTTAATCAATGTCTTGAGTATGATTTAAATCATATAAATAATTAGTTAACTCATTATTCCCACTCCAATACTTATCCAATGCTATGGTATAGTAGGGATCTCTTAATGGTGTAATGAAGAAATTTATCATCTATTAGTTTATAATTGTAGCACTTTTATTTATAATGACAATTAGAGGGTTTTACATCTTGTTACAAGAATTGTACCCTTCTTTCAAGATTAATAATTGATGCACATGTATGAGGGAATGTTCCCATTTAAGGTTGTACCTTCAAATTTTGATTTTTAAAAAAAGAAAGTATTATAACACCTATGGATTATTCCTTAGAATGGGTATTTAGGTTGTTGGATAATATTTCACAAAAAAAAACAAGTTGACCTTGTGATTAATAGTTGGCATATTATTGTGGGAAAATGCTCGTTGAAATTATCAAGATGTTATTTAAGAAACTATATCTATATGAAAATATATAAATAAATAAGAAAACTAAAAAAATTATCTTTCAAGGTACTTATGTTGATGATATCTCAAGATTTAAAATTATGAGTTTACTAACATTGAGCTCCAAGACTTGCGTGTTCTACCTTCCAAGATCAAACAATGATTGTCTAAGGGTACACACAAATAACCTTTGAGGTATGTGAATTTATTTAATGCCAATTGTTAATGTACATGTAAACATGTTATTTCAATTATTTATATCATAGAAAATTGATGAGTTTAATGAGTATGCAGGTATACACAAATGCCAATGGGGTCAAATGAGATAACTCACAAGACCTTAGACATCCCAGTCCATGTTGTGGGTCTTCTTGTGCTTAATGTTGAGTCAAAATATCATTTCTAAGGGAGCCAAATAAATTAAGTGTTTTGAAGTTTCAATAAGGACTTAGCTTAATTGTGAAGGTTTTAAAGCGACCTTGGGGTAGTGCCCTTCTTCCTCATGCCAGGGGAGAAGATATGAATCAGTAGGTATTCTCTTGGGGGGGAAAAAAACTCTTCCATTTTTGTTTACTTCTGAGGGAATTTTTGGGATGGGGAGAAGATTGATTCTTGAGGGGGAGAGAAGAAGAGGCTGAGTCATGGACTGGGGAAAGAGTCATTTAAAGCAGCATGTCCAAGGCCATTGTATGCATTTTAGGAGGTAAGCTTCCATGTGTTTGTAAGTCTGCTATTGTGGGTCCTTTCCATATGTTAATAATTATGTTTCTATGAGTCTTGTTGTGAGTCTTTCTCATATGTTAATAAGTATATTTTTGTTGAGTTTTTTTTAGGTTGGATTTGGGGTTCATGGGTCTACTTGAGAAAAAATTGTTCTCCTTTAACTAGGGTAGTATCCTTACTGAGTGGTGTCTTGGTTAAGTGTTGGTTCACCATCATAAAATGTCACTGCCTATATGTGCAAAATTGGCAATGTTTTTTATTTCTTTTTTATTTTATGTTCTGGAGCATGCATAGTTTCCTAAGGCCTCGTGGGTTTTCTCGACTCGAGGGTACGGTGAGAGCTTTCAGGCTCAACAAACCATTATGGTTGGGAGGGAAAGAGTGGATGGTTTCAATGGTTGGTTGGTCTCAGACAATCTTTTATACAGGTGGGATTTGTAGATGGGTTGTTTCTGTTATCGTTTGGAGCTTGTAACGTTAAGGGTTTTGTGTGCCCAGAAAAAAAAATTGCTAAAGATTTGTTAGAGAATGGTGTAGACCTATGAAGGAGGATGATTGTAAGATATATATATATATATATCCTTGTCTGAACTCATAAAAAGCTAAGGATTGGGCATTTTATTTTATTTGGGCTCATGAAGGATGAGAAATAGGTTGTTTTCTTGGAAGTCTAGTCCCTGTATTTTGGCATGAGAAGTAAATTTTGGGGGAAGATTCAACCATGAATCAAGAGTTATGAGGGTTTTGTGTCATTTTGAAAGAGAAATGAAATAGGAACAAGGAACCTCATGATGTTTCCTTACATTTTGAGTCAATGTTGTTTATGTTCTTGAAATAAGGATTTCAACTATTAAGAGCATCCTCTATTAGCAAAATTGGAATTCTTGCCCAATATGGACGTTGATAGAAAAATATAGATGAACAAAAGGAATTTTGGGGTTGACATTTTGGACCCCATCTCTCCATATTCCCCTACACATATATGCACCAAAACACAACAAAAATAAAATAAAAATAGAAAAGATGAATGCTTCACATTTGCTACTCGACATATACACGCATGGGAGAGACTTTAAGTTTTTCCCCTTTCTAGGTCTATTCTCTTTCATAGTTTCATGCCTTCCCAAAAATCTTAAAACTCCAACATCTGGTCAAGCAAATAATAGTTAGAAAAAATAAAAGGAACACATATAATATTTCAACCAAAAAAGAAAAAAGAGTATATTGATAGGAAGATTTAAGTATTCTTGGTTGACCTACAATAAATTTCTACACTCATGTGTGGTGCCTTTCTAACCAAGCACAAACTTGTATTGGTTGGGTATTCTCCATGCCTAATTGCTATACCATGCAACCACCCATAAGTTGATAATATCCCAAGCTCCCACCTTGGCCCCTCATTTCAAATCTACAGGCCAAGCTTCAAAAACCTACACCGTCGACCCCTGCCCAACTTTAGTTGTTGCGATGAGGATAGATTTCATAAAAGGAATCTAGGGTTTCGTTGGAAAAGTAGAGCATAAGACGAAAAAAACCCTTCCATACTCCGTGAGCTAGGTAAGTGGCACAAATCAAGAATTGGTAAATGGACAGGTGTTAGTTATATTAAATAAGTAGGGACGAAGAAGCATATCATAATTAAACTTAACGTATTCCATCAAGTCTAGATATTTCCTTTTTTGGATCCATTAAATCAAGTTACATTAAACCACATTTTAAGTTTGGAATGAATGAATGAATTTAATTACGAGACCCAAGAGATGAAATCGGAAAACCACCTTTGCCAACACAACAAAACCACCACACCAAACTACCTATTGTTGTTTTCAATCTCTTTGCTGATTTTATTTCTTTTGTTGTGTATTTTGGTTAGGTAACTTGTTGTTTTATCAATCTTCTCCTCTTCAAACAAAGCCACTAAAGATTTGACTTTTAACAAATTTGAGTAACAATACTGGATGTCCTCATAAGATTTACACTCCATAATGTAGTGCCACTTTGTCTCCACTAAACCTAAAGAGCAGAAACAATAAATCCTATCTGACCACCCCCCTTTGGGTATTTTCCATCTTCTCGTTTCGCATCTCAAACAGTGTGGGCTAGTTCTTAACTGAGCTATTGGCATTTTAGCCTTCCACTTTATATCTACCCTTATGTAGAATTTTTGTTCGTGATCACAAGTAGGGTTAAAATGAAAAACATAGTGTTCACTTTTCTGACCAAGTTGCTTCAACCACATGGTGTTTTTGACTTTCTCTTTTACATACCTTTTCATCTTGACTTTTGTGCTTGGACACTCTTGCATGTTGATCCCCCATTTTCCCATCCACTTGACATTTTGTTTCATCCACGTGTTCTTCCTTCTAGTTAATTCTTCTTCCACCATATTTTTGGGCCAACGATGTTCCTCCATATTCTCTCTTCTTTGCAAATAGCCTAATAAGCGAATTAATGTTGTCATTTCCATTAGGAAGGCCTCAGCTTCAGCTAAAACAACCTCATAAGGGACCACACTTTTTATTTTGAAATTGCTTGTGATTAAGTGCTTTTGAAGTAATTCTATTTGTTTCTATTTTACAACTGACGTGTTGTTGCCCCAAACTTCATAGCCATATAAAACCACAGGGTAACAAGCAACCCAAAAAGCTTCTTTTTTGTTTTCCAATCCCATAACTCAACTGACCTACATCTATTTTGGAGCAAGTAAAGAGATTTCCAACCCCCTTGAATTAGTTTTGTCCTACAAGCCTCCCAATTGATATTGTTGCAAAAATTGAGCCCCAAATACTTGTATTCATTCACCACCTACAAAGTTTTTCCCTCAAACTCATTTAATTTATTTGTTTCCTAGCCCTTTTCAACATAAATATCACGACCTTGGTCTTGCTGATGTTGAATTGCATCCTTACATCTTGACATAATTTTTTTTAAGCTTTTAGATGCTGTTGAAGACTATTTTCAAAATTTTCCATTAAGGTAAGATCATTCGCACACAACAACAACTTGATCACATAAGTGGCCAAAAGAACACCATCCCCTCCCCGCTTGTCCAACCACTCTTCTAACTTGTCTATGTATAGCCTGAACAAAGTGGGGGACAAAGGGAAGCCTTGCTTGACACCAATGTCACTCCCAAAGCACTTAGAAAGACATGCCTTTGTTCTGATTTTGGCCCACACTTGCTCATAAAAGCCTGTGGACAATAGTCCTATACTTTTTTGGAATCCCGAGTTGTTCCATTTTGTCCCAAAGTTTATTTCTAAGTATTGTATCAAAAGCCTTTTTGAAGTCAACAAAACAACAAAAAACCTCACCACCTTGTTTATCCCAAACTTTTTCAACCATGTGCCTAAGAGTAATGCAATGGTCAATAGTAGAATGCTTTGGCCTGAAACCAACTTGCCCTTTCGCCCTCTTACCCTCTTTCTTGGCCCAACGACTGATTCTTCGCTCCACCATGCTCCCAAAGAGCTTCCAAAAAAGAGGATTAATCATTATGGTGTGATAGTTTGACGGGTTGTTGACATCACCACTCTTGTGGAGAGGGATAACAACACTCATGGTCCAATTTGTTGGGAAACCATGTTGAATGACCCTATTGAAAATCTTTTTGATATGTGGTGCTAAGAGCTCTAATCCCCATTTCAAATATTTAGCTTGTAACCCATCAATATATTGAGCCTTTCCCACTGCCAAAGCTTTAATACCACCCTTGATATCCTTTGTGAAGAAAAGCTTATCATTAGATTTAATTGTCGGAGGGTAGGTTTTTTCTTGGTCTCTTTCATACAATTTTTTTGTGTATTCTAGCCATTGAATGTCTATGATGCTATTTTCCATAGTACCTCTAGCCTACTACAATTCTCTCCAAAAACCCTTCGGATCATGCTTTCCAAGAGAGATTAGCTCCCTCCTTCTTACTATCATGTATTTTTTTTTTTTTTATCTTACTAATTTTTCATACAACTTTTTATTTGCTTGTTTGCTGCTGGGTATTTTCAATCTCCTTTTAGCCACCTTACACTCTTCCTCGTACCATGGGTTTCCCGAAAAGCTAATTTTAGGGCCTCTTCTACCCTTAGCCCTCTTGCAAGCTATGAGAGCCTTGTGAATGATTGTCATCAGCTTGTCGCTGTTTATAATGCTTTGATTTCTAGTGGGGCTGCCAACATTTTTAATTTCCTTTAACTGTTTTTCAAGCATTTTTTTAAATATGTTATAATTCTCGCATGTTATAAGAATTTTTTCTTGAAGGCCACTCCCTTTGTACGACCGCGTACTAGCTTTTTGTTGGACAGTCTCTTTCATGTACTAAGCTTTATATAAATAGGGCTATGGTTAGATTTTAATTCTATAGGACAACTCCCTATTTCCAACTCTTTTATCCTTGGTATAATACTTTGTGGACCAATGACATAGTCTACCATGCTCTGCCCATTGTGGGCATGACATGTGAAAGCCCCCAAGCTCAAAAAAGTGTTTATGCCATAACAAATGATTAAGTTGTGGAGGTAACAAAACCCCAAAAAATTTACACCAAAAGACAAGATACCACCTTTTGAGTCATGAGATACTCTTTTCCAACTTTGATTTTCTTCTTCCTCTAACCACAAAGGATTGCTATTTTGCCCCTCTTCCTTACCAAAACAAAGAGCTTTGTTATTTTCCGTCCTTGCATTAAAGTCTCCAAGAAGGATAATCTTTCTAGTAGCGCAATATTTTGCTATGTCAATTTTTAGAATTTCATAAGGGTCTTCTATATCTAGATTCCTTTTCTTGTACACTTTAGAGCCATAAGGAGAAAAATAACAAGCTACAATCCAAATCAAAGATTCCCCATTTGTTATCTTCACCCATATGTATTGATTATTTGGGTCTTTCTTTTATATATTTATGATTCTTTCACACTCTTTCCTAACCAAGATTGTTACTCCTCCATGGCCCTTGCCATTCTTCGTTAGTTCATTCCACATAGATATTTTATTATACCCTTCGAATTTAGGTATCCTGCAGCCTTCATGCTCATGTGTTTCCATGAGTGCGATGATATCCTTGCCTTCAGCTATGGGCCCCAACCTAGGCCCCCTCCTCCAAGGGTAGCCTCTATAATTCCAGCTTACCATTGAGAGGTGGTCCTCAGGGCCTCCGCTTTCCTATTTGTTATGATTCATGTTGTCTCTGAATTGGGCCTTCCCTTCTATATAGCCAAGAATCCTTTCTTGCTTTCATTTGTTATAAATTTCTCCCATTCTTTCCTTCTCTCTTCTAGTTGTGCTGGGGTTAAATCTTCATCTATATAAAATGGCGTGCCTTGGAGGAACCTTTTGTTTCTCAAAATTTGGTTCCTATCTTCAACACTTTTAAAGGTTGCCCTTATATTTCTACACTTTTCTCCTCTATTTGTTTTACCAATTTCGTTTGCTTGGAGGATATGTCCTCCCCACTAAAGCTTACTTAATAGAAACTCCCTTACTACTTTGCTAGTGTCTTCACCTTCACCGCACGTTCCTTTAACCCTTTAATTATTATGTTTACTACCCTACCATGTTTGTCTTTCTCTTCCCCAATTGTAATTTGATTTGTTTCCTTATATCCTCCCTTTACATCATTGTTGAATCTTTTGCCATGTGAGCCCATGTTTTGGCCTCTTCTAAAATGCCCATTTTAAAGTTTTCCTTGACCTCCTTGCTTGTTAGAGCTGACTGAAACACTTTTTCATGATGAGAATCTTGATTTACACTTGATTGAACTGTGTCTTTGGCCTTAATTTGACTTAATTCTAATTTTAAAGTTAGCATCTCCCGCTGCCCTGCTTCCAAGTTGTGTTGCAGTTTGTTTATTTGGTCTTTAAACAACTTATTTTCTAGTGCTAATTGTTGGTTGGATTCTGAAATTTCTTGAAATTTCTTATCTTTCATCTGTTCTCTCTCTTCTAACATGACAAGCCTCCCTTTTAGAGCCAATAATTCCTTGACGTACAACTTAGAGGACAACATTAAGGGGGTTGATGTGGGGCTATATACCTCCTAACTGCCCTGGATTTCCTCTCCACCCTTTTCAATGGTCTCAAGGTGTTCTTTGAACTCTTGCTGCTCCAATACCAAATTTGACCTTGCCTTTGCCTCTATTTGTTTTTCTTTCCCGAATTCCAACAAATTCACTTGATTTGTAGTTCCAAATTGAGCTGTTACACTTAGGCTATTTAACCCCCCATCTGATGGTACTCAAGTATTGTAGGTTAACTTGGGAAGTATTGCAACAAATTTTCTATTTCCCAACCTTTTTAACTTCTTTGTTATTTTAATCTTCATGTGTTGTAGAATCCTCTTATATTGCTTAGCAATGACAAAAGTTAGGTTTAGCCCTGTGTCTATTTCTTTTGTTTGTGTTTGCTTCTTTTTTTGGAACTTCCACAACAATGATTCTAGAGCCCTAGTCATTATATAAGAATATTTTATGTGGCATTCCATTTTGCAGGGCATGCCATAAGGGATCAACATGACTGCATTGTTTACCATTGACTCACCCCTAGGTCCACAACTTTCCTTCTAAAATACTGCCCACTTATTAGAATACTACCACTGTAATGTTTTCACAGTTTATTTCACTTGTTGTTTTCCCTTTTTGATGATAGACCTATGTGCAAGTTTCAACAAAAAAAATAGAAAAATAGAACTTGTTGTTTGCTAAAGTTGAACAAAAATGACAAATCCCAATGGGGCCCAAGATTTACTGTGAAAAAGAGCTAAGGGTATAAGCAGGTTTAACCTTACTCAAGATTCGTGAGTCCCACCTTTGTCTTTGCGTTGGTTGGCCCCCACCTTTGTTCCCAGATCCTACTAACAAAGCCCTAAAAGATGCTAAAAAGTCTACCTCGATTGTTGCTCCTTCGCTATTTTAAACCCCATTGAAGAAAGCCCCATCGAATAATAGTAACATTTTTTGTCACTTATCCTTATTTGTTATTTTCCATTATTAATTTTATACCCAAAGGATAGATTGGATCAATGATGATGATACATGTGGTAAATAGTTGCAACAATCTAACTACATCATTATACCAATACCCTCTAAAATATTTTATTAATCAACATGTAGATTACAAGAGAGAGCGTAGAAATAATAGGTTAATAAAGACAAGAAATGATTATGTGCTAATATGAAAGGAAGTTTTATGGTGGGAAAAATTAACAAAATACATAAGAATGTTTAAAATGACCATCAATTCTTGATTATTGCAGAAGTAAATAGGGTGATTAAAGAGGGAATAGGAAAATTGACATGAATTTTAAATTTCAATGTAGTTTTAAGTTTTAATAATAATATTTACATCAATTTAGTATAGCGAGGATCATATATATATATATATATATATAGATTTGAAAATTAGAATGGGAATTATGAAATATATGTATCTTTATAAATCATAAAACACAACCTAGGTTTTGTATTTAAGTACTATTATTCACATCAAAGTTCTATTGTTACTTCCCACTTGGCAACATGTTTCTCCGCACTTAATCTTAAGTTGAGAAAGATAGAAAATTGGCTAATAGCAGTACTATAAGCATGGGAGCAATTACATTGCATTGATGTGGAAGGATAAACCTAAAAATTTCAATGCCATATGGAGTTAAGTGGTCTACTTATGTAAAAATTGATAACAATAAAATCTCCTTAGTGGCAAAATTGTTGGATTAAAACAATCCACTTAAGTAGATTAGTCTTGAGGAACCCATAGGTTGACCTTTAGCATTATATATCAACTAGTTCCTTGTTAATAATGGATTAATGACATCATGCAAATCTAGATTATATTCTATTCATTATTAATGTAGCAAGCCTTCCAGAGTTGTACATTTTCTTGAACTATGTAGAGTGTATGGAAAGGTTAAAGCACCATGCCTCTTGCAAAATGATTTCAATTTTGCATTTTGTGATGTTGGTATTTTATTAAGGTTTACAATTCTATTATAAAGCGGTGTATTGAGATATAAGACCTTGGGGAATTCCTATAATATTTTTGAATTCTAGAACAAGAATACTTTGTTATGCATGGGTAGCACATATTCCTTTCACTTAATATGTTTAAGTAATGAAATCATATACATATATGCATGTGGATTTATTAAAAGAAAAGAAAAGAATGGGTCACCAAGTAAATACATTTGTTCACGCATACAATGTTGGAAGATCATGGTGGAGCTTTAAAAAAGTCTATTAGAAGTTTGAATGCTTTATATTCTGCATTAGCAATAATGGAGATAAGATTAATATAGATCTAATGGTGTGTATACACAAGGGTGTTAAGGATTTCTTAATTCAAGTTAAACTTTTGAGATCTCTCCTATAAGGTTCATCTTACAAGTAGTTGTCACTTCCACGAATGTTGTGCATACTTCCATTACCGGCCAAAGAGCACCAATGTATTTGATAATAATTTTCCAAATCACCTTTGACAATGTGATACACTCTCGTTTCCTACGTAATGAGAGGATGGGATAAAATTATTAAATCCCCTATATCATTTGTATCTTCCTGTAACGTGGTGTCAATCATATTTACATTAACCTTTAAACCTAGTTCAAATAAAACTTAAACTTTGAAGACATCATTATTCCTTCAAGATCCTTCCACCCATTTCAAGGAATAATATGTGTATAGTAAGGCTATAACCTTTAAACCTAGTTCAAACAAAACTTAAACTTTGAAGACGTCATTGCTCCTTCAAGATCCTTCCACCCATTGCGAGGAATAATATGTGTATAGTAAGGTTAAGTAATTCATTGTTTGTTGTGCTCGAGGTAGTTGGTGTCCTTGGCATAGGAGGTTGGGAGGCCACCCTTAATCAACCTAATTAATAACTCTCGAGTATTGCATGGTGGCAAATGATTTTGTATTGTTTCTAATCATTAAATATAGGAATTGAAAAAAGTGCTTCTCCAACTTAGTGTGACATTAATGCTATATCTAAAGTAATACAAAAAAAAAGTGCGAAGATTTTCAAGCTAAATTGTGGGCATTATAGGAACAATGTCGAATATATTAATTAAAATAGCAAATAGTAGTCTTATATTCAATTCTTACTATGTATGCTAACTATTAAGATGTTGAATGTTGTAAACATACTATGCAATGTTTTTGTAATTTATAAAATTTCATCAAACTTATTTTGTCAATATAATAACTTTGCACTATTTTAACTTGCTAGCATTCCTACAAATTTATCTAAAAGTTTCTTCTCCTAATTTACAACATACTCTTGTATACATAAAACAATATGCATATTTTTTAATGCATATGAATCTTATTATAGAAAATAATAAGTAGCTTAGAAGGAAAGAAATTTCCATGGTTTTTATAAGTCACCCAATAACTTTTCTTAGAATATGCTAATTTCTTGTAATAAACTCTTTACATATCTTCACAAAATAATTGATCTAAGACAAAACTTTCTTTAGGATTATAAGAAAATTCATATTGATCAATGAAATAAGCACAATGGATTCTATACTTCTTTGAATAATTTATATATCTAACAAAATAAAAAAAATGTTACCATGGTGATGTTTGATTTGAATATGTAAAAGTCTTCACATTCTTTAAAAGTTCCCAACATACATAAGTAGGAAAAAATATGTAACTCTTGCTTGGGAAAAAGTACTATGGAGCTCAATCAATAGAGCCTTTTAATCTAATACAAATTTTCCCAACAAATTATACACTAAAAATACTAATAAGACTATAAACACAAAACATACAATAATTTATTAGTCCTTGAGTAGTACACAAAGGACCACTTTAATTCTTTAATAGCAAGCTCTATTAAAAAATATTTGCCCAAAAAAGTATAGCTTCAATTGAAACAATAGTTGGCGACCATCACGATTTTTTTGGCTCATAAAATGTGTCCTTTGGAGGCTTTATGGGTATTGTGAGTAAACATAATTTTTTCAATATAATATTTATTATTGTTGTTTTTACATTTATATAGAGGGAGGGAGTCTCATTCATTCAAGCTAGCTTTGTATATTTGAAATGTTTGATTCATTAATTTTTAATTCTATTTTATTTGTTGTTGAATTTTTATTTACATTAAAATATAAAACAAAAATATGTGAAAATGAAGCCACAAAATTTAATGAAATGCCAATTACATTATCACACAAAATTGCAAGTTAAGAGATGTACTTGCATTGATCAAGTGACAAGTATTTTAAAAAAATGAGCAAATCGAATTTCAAAATTGGAGGGAAAAGGTTTGTTCAAAATTCATAATAACCTTTGAGAGATAACTACCTCTCTAACTACCAACTCACCACCTAAGCAAGATTAACCTATAAATGCAAAATAAATCCCACAAATGAGGGTAATATATAAATTTTACACCAACACCCCCCCTTAAGAATAAATTATGTCTTCTTTTGTTCATAGTTACTTGGCGTAGGAACAAATCCAAGAAGATAGGACAATAGGTCCTATTCAAGATAGTGATTCTTTATCCCTTGTTTCCAAGACAAATATGTAAGGCCCTGATCTTATGAGTACTAGTACAATATATTGTTCCTTAGTAACTTCGGCTATCGTTGGATGACTTCGTCAAAATAGTGAGATAGATAATTATACTTTGATAGAAATCATGGAATGTGAGTTGTAAGAAGTGTAGGATGTAAGGTGTGTTGCAAGGGTCATGCAGATATAATGTAAGTCGTGATGTGAATGTGATCAATTCCTTGAGTAGGAATCCAAATCATAAAAATAGTCATTCAATCATCATTAATTCTAGTATACTATCTACGCTATAGTGAAGGAGGAATCTCTAATGACATAGTGAAGAATTTAGCACTCATTAGTTATGATCGTAGAACTTTTATCTATAATGAAAATGGAAGCATTGTAGGTTTTGTTATAAGCTTGGTACCCTTGTTTCAAGCTTACTAATTAATGTAAACGTATTAGCGGTTGTTCTCGCTTATGATTATATCTTCATAAGTTTGGTTTTCTAAATGAAAAGAATTCTAATAGTTGTTGATTTTTTGTAGCATGAGTAATCGAGCTGACTTCTTCATTCACCATAAAAAGGTCAGTTGGAATTAATATTTATCATGACACTTTAAAAAGTAGTCAAGTTGTTATTTAGGGAAATTTATCCATATAAGAATATAAAATCAAATAAATGAATCATCTTTTATGTACTTATATTAATGGTATCTTAAAGATTAGGATCATGATTTACTAACATTGAATTTTAGTACTTGTGTGTGTCCTAACCTTCAAGATCAAATCATGACCGTTCAAAGGTACATGTCAAATACTCCTTGAGATATGTGAGTTTATTTAATGACAATTGTTATTGTGCATATGACCGTGAATATGTTCTTTCAATTAGTTATCTTATGGAAAAACTAATTAGTGTAATGAAAATGCATATAGACATAAAAGCCAATGGGAGAGAACGGGATAACCTACAAGGCCTTAGTCATCCCTGTCCAAGTTGTGTGTCTTGTAATGCAAATTTCTAGACAAATACCCTTGATAAGGTGAGCCAAAGAAATTAAGAAAAAGAAGTGTGTTTTTAGTGCGCCCTTCGTCGTGATGTTATGACAAAGAATAAAAGGGTAATCCTGGGGGATACACGTACACACTTCTGGGAAGAGGGAATCGGGGCGGACAGATTTCTGGAAGGAAGAGAAGCAGAAATGGGAGAGGGAGTGACCGAGATAAAGATATAGGTAACGCAGCACGTCCAAGACCTTTTCATTCACCTCAAGAGGTAAGGACCTTGCATTAATATGACTGTTGTTGAATCTTGCAATGTTATGTATGTTTGTTGCTGAGTTACTTGGCATGGACTTTGGGTTTTATGCGTCTGTTTGAAGGATAGTGTTTCCCATTCACTGTGGTGGTATCCTTGTTGAGTGTGTTAGTGTTGTGTTGGTTTACCTTGTAAAACATCACCTCCTATGTGTACAGAACTGGTATTGTGTTTTATCTCCTATGATCTTTACTTTCTAAGGTCCTTGTGGGTTATCTTGGCTCGGGGGTATGGTGAGAGCCTTAGGGCTCGACGACCCATTACGGTTGGGAGGTAAGATCGGAGTATCCCATTAGCTGGTTGGCTACAGGCACCTAAGACTCCAACTGGGTTTGTTCCTGTTGCTCGTTGCAGCCTACAACTTTATGGTTTGGGTGCTCAGAGATTTTACCTGAAATTTTGTTAGATGATGGAACATACTGTATGAAGAAGATTGGCATCTTCGTCTGCATTCATGCTACCCAAGGAATGGGTATTTCTTATTTTAACTCATGAATAATGAAGAGTGGGCTGGGTGGCTAGGAGAGCATCTGTTAATATTTTTATAAGAGGAATACAAAATGGGTAAAAATGGTAAAGAACCCTCTAATAAAATCAAATCCCTCACTCTGTAGTTATGGGAGTTCCATGGAATTGCAACTCAGAAAGAAATAAGCATATACAGAAACCCGGTTGTGCTTCCTCGTTTCCTTGCAGTCATATTTTCAGGCATTAAAATGGAGTAAATGTTGTAGGTGAATGTGTAAATGAAGCTTTCTTTGTTAAAGTAATGAAATTGTTCTCTTGCTTCTGTCGGAAAATTTTTAGACTAGTTTACCATAGACTCCCTTCTTCAAATTACTCTCACATTAACACATAAATGAATAAAGGAAATATATATATATATATATGCTTCACATTTTGGCACCCCAAAATTGTATCAAGGAGGGGTTTCACTGTTATTTCCTTTAGAATTGAGCTCTTCCACAGAGGTACGACACTTTTCTTCCACACCCTTTTCATCATATCCAGTTGTGTAAATGTGAGTAGCGTGGAATGTAAATCAAGGAAAATATATTCATTTAAAAATGCTGCACTTGATAAGGGTTGGAAATGGAACCCTTCAAAAGAAACAGTAATTAAATTCCTAGGATAGGTTAGATAAAAGAAAAATGGATTGCTTTATAAAAAAGAAATGTTTACACTGGTAGAATGAAACTTAAATTTACAAGTGCATCAACTGCACTCCCCATTTGATATGCCAACAAGAAAAAAAAAAAAAATGAAGAAATGCCTTCCCATTTCATCAGAATCAGATAGTCCGAAAACAAGAGGAGAATATCTTCAGCCTTGAGGCATTTGAGAGAATTTTTCGAGGAAGTTCCACCCTAAAGAACACTGTGGCATGGT
>VDFB02174816.1:0-12989 GCA_007258455.2 Sequoia sempervirens | reverse complement strand
TCTATTTTATCCTGCCTTGTGCCTCTGGTCATCTATGGTGTTTGGGAAAAGCCTAAGGATAGGGTTTTACCTTCGTCTTCATGTAAAACCCTAGTGTTCATCTTACACCTTGGATGGGATCTATTTGGCCATTACTTTTTGGGAAGGTTTTAAAATGACTTAAGCCCCATCGCTTCGTCTAGGCTGGGCCCCCTTTTGTTTTATCATTTTATTTCCTTCTCTTGAATTTATTTTTCTGAAGTATTTTGTTGGTCCCATGTTCCCTCGTTAAAACAACTTATGTCATTGTTTGTCATCAGCCTAGTGATGTCCTCTTACTCCTTTAGGGGAGAGGGCCCAGTAGTCGTGCAGGCTAACTTTCTCAGCATGTAGCAATTGACTGGAATATCGTAGAACCTTAGTTTTTTTTTGAAATGTAGACTAGTCTCTTATTTATCTATAACTAAGGTTTGGAGGTGTGACTCATCATGCAACTCGCCACATCAAAAAATATTTTGAGAAGTGTCTAAAATTTGACTTTTTAAAGGTTTGACCAAAACTTAATCATGGAACCCCCAATAGTTGAACCAAAAAAATATCATTTGTTGATTGTAGAATATGATATTTTTATTTAAATTAAAATTAATATACAACCTAAGTGGACCAAATACTTATTGATAACCATAAATCTTTGATATATCTACCTTTTATATTCAACACATATGGACTAATAGTTGAAGACAAAAAATCTATTTGTTGTTATAAAAACAACACATAATTATTTCAAATACAACTTCTATTGAATAAAAATGGACCAATAGTTGAACACTAAAACTTTTTGAAAATCCTTCACATTTAATGGGAAAATACATGTTATTTATTGTGCTCACCTTTTATATTTGTGATAGGAAAAAATATTAATATAAAATTATCTAATGCTTGTGCATTGCTACCCCAATTGTTGTACACATAAGAACAATATTTTTTCACTATAATAACAATACTTGTTTAAATGAGTGTCTTATTTTATTAAATGAGCATTTTATTTTTTAAATGATATACTTATAGTGGAGAGTTGTGATATTTTATTTGAAACAAAAAAATACTTATTTCACTTCTTCATGAATGTATATATGTTTTTTTCATATAACATTTAGAGGTTCTCATGTGTTCAAGTATGGGTCCATTTTTTATTAACATTTTGTTTTTTCTTTATTTACATTTGGACTATTTATTTACAATATATAATATAAATATGTGGTAAGACTGGGAATTATCATCACGATTGAGTGCACCCTCTCCCCTAATAATTTTTTTTTTATTTTGCACCCCGCACGACTACTAGGCCCTCTCCCCTAATAAATGTTTTTATTTTGTAGAGGGACAAGTTCGCATGGCCGTAGATCAATCGTCGTGTGATCTCAGTCGTTCCCCGCCATCCCACGATGACCCCACTACACTATCTTTGTTGATCGCAATATCACGGCTGAGCACCATGTGTCTCATTTGGTGAAGCCGAAGGAATGCTAAATACTTTGATGCATCTTTAATACATTATGTCGTGGGTTACTAAAGCACTTATAAGATGCACTTGTTTTAAATCAACGAACATGCTATAATCTTAGTAGAAAGTTGCTCGATGGTTAATAACAAGGTCGGTGACTGTGTTGAACGAACATGATTTCTGATGGTTGAGATCCACGGTTGTCTGCCATCGCGTGATCAAAAGTTGCGAGGTCTTTATTGATTGTGATATCATAGGCGGGCGCGATGTGGATCTCCTTGGCAACAAGTAGTATGGTGGGCCCCTTATTGCCATGATGGAGACTATGTTAGTTTGCTTTGAAGGCAGTCATCTGATGATCTCACCAAGGTGAAGGATCAACGGCTAATATTTGAATCTACATCAAATGTGATTAGAGTCGTTCATGCAGCACACGAGTAAGCTTTAATGGTGGCCATAACATCTACTGCCATGGTTTGATAAAAATAAAGCAACTATTCTTCTGCTTTTGGTATCACAAAGCATTCAAAACATCTTAAATGGGGATTGTCGGTGGATATATTCTATATAAATATTTGATAAGTAGTATTGGGTTAGAATACATGTTGATGAAATTGTAAAGAAAAGTTCTCAAGGATCTTATATGTTGTGTTAAATCTTTCATAAACCCTTAGATGTTTATGAATTTGACTCCCTCAATAGATATATGGCACTGATGTAAGTTGTACTAATTTGTATGGTTCAGTATTTTTTTTGTCTTTACCTAGCGCTTGCTAAAAATTGCAAATCAATGACTATTTTACACTATGGAATGTGTTGTAGTTATCTCATGCTCCAAATAGTTGATATTACTGATGAACAACCAATTCTATTCAATATTATGCTATTATGTTGCGATATTAAATGAGATTATCTATTGTTGTTAATGTTGTTTACGATAATGGTGAAGAGGTTGTAAACACATTAAGGGATCACCCTCCCAGGTCTTACAGAGCCCAAATTGTAGGAGGTCTTTAAAATCCTCGTCAGTTGGTCTAGGTCCTTCGAGATGCCCTTGATTGGACTTGGAAATTCCATAGGTAAATTAGAAGACCAACCTGGTTATAGTAAAAATAACCAACAGGTAGAGGGGAGAGAGATAGAGGGATTCAGTGAGAGAGACATAAAGGGAGTGGGAGAGAGATAGAGGGTAGAGAGTTAAGCGTAGAGGGGAGGGAGATAAGAGTGAGTGAGAGAGAGATAGAGGGTAAAGGGTTTAAGGGTTTAGAGTTTAAGGGTTAATGGTTTAGGGTTTAGGGTTAAAGGTAGAGGGTGTTGGTTTGTTTTTTACACTGTAACCAGGTTGGTCTTCTAATCTACCTATGAGAATTCCAATTCCAATCAAGGGCAGCTCGAAGGACCTAGACCAACTGATGAGGACTTTAAAAATCCTCCTACACTTTGGGCTCTGCAAGACCTGGGAGGGTGATCCCTTAATGTGTTTACAACCTCTACACCAATATCATAAACAACATTAACACATCACAAATAATCCCATTGAATAGCTCAACACAATAGGATAATATCGAATAAAATTGGCTGTTCACCGATAATATCAACTATGTGGAGCATGAGATAACTACAACACAATCCATAGTAAAATATAGTCATTAATTTGCAATTTGTAGCAAGCTCTAGGAAAAGACAAACAATTATTGAACTACAAAAATAAGTACAACTTAGATCAATGCCATATATCCATTGCAGGAGTCAAACTCATAAGCATCTAAAGGTTTATGATAGATTTAATACATAACATATAAGATCCCTGGCAATATTGCATTACAATTTCATCAGTATGCATTCTCACCTAATACTACTTATCAAATCCTTATACATAACATATCCTCCTATAATACCATTCAAGCATTTTAATTAATTCCTTAAATTAAAGCTAAAATAAGGATTATACACACCACTACAGTGAGATGAATGAAACAACCCTTAGGCATCTTATTCAAAATTCGGATATGCATGTACAGTGGAGAGACATGAGTTTGAATTTATCATTTCAACTCAAATGTTAGTACTGTTATACAACATTAAATCCCCATGAATTCAAAACCGATTACAGAATAACTCAGAACCTAAATTGCACTTCTCTCTAAAACCATCGGACTTTACAATTTGCTCTGCAACTTCACCTAGACTCGACCAAAAATTATCTAACTTGCTAACCTGTACTTCTGGCCTTGAAATCCTTCTTATAGAAAATGAAGGAGAAAACAAGCATCGGGCCAGAAAGTACACATGTCACCTGCCAATTGGCACACCTAGTGATATTCCAAAAATTGTTACAACATCCATCACCTTAGAGAATATTCTTGTTCATCATGTCAACTGAGAAAAGTTGATGCAACAACAAAAAACCACAAAAAACCCGCGTCGAGAATGCCATCAAAGAAAAACTAGAAACCATTGTAACCCCAACATCCGATTTACCACCTGTTAGTAGTCCATTCCTTTTACTCTTCCTTGGTCAAATATTTAGTTACCCATTTCTGGTATTCCTCATCAGTTGGCCAGTCAAAATTAATCACCTCATTCACCTTGGTATTATAAGGTGTGTATTTTACAGCTACCTGATTTGCATCTCTTTGAAAAGCTTCCAAAAATGAGCAGGTACTAATGATTTTATCCATACAGCTCACCAACAAGTCATAATCTAACTCATCACAAATTAATTTAATTTGATCATTGATGACTTCACTTGCTTGATCCTACCACTACTGGAGTGACCTAATTTTCCCCTGCTCATCAATTATATCTGGTAACAATGTGTTACCCCAATCATTAAAATTCTTCACCAATTTCCTGATCTTCCTACTCAAATCATCTGGTAGGGTCTGAAAACCTTGCAATGATTTAACCAACACTTGAGTAGGTTTTAATTATTGGGGCCTATTATTTGTATCAAACCTTGAAGCCTTATACATGACATCCAAATCACTAGCCCTAGGGATCCAATTTTCAATCAATGGTATCACTACTTCCTGATCCCTATCAATATTCTTTATTGCATCTAACAACAAAGAATATAAAGAATGTATAGATAGCAATTTACTATCAACCTTTTCATTTAAATTCCTCAAGACAGTAGTAACAATTTCCTTTTTCTTTGAAAGAGATCCCTCCTCACTTACCTTCAATGATGTCTGCAATTCATCAATTCTTTGCAAGAGCTACTTCTTTGTAGGATCAACAGAGCACTCTGTTTCTTCATCAATTTGTCCTAAAGGAGGGGTGAGAGAAAGATTCTGACTAGGAGACCCTGGTGTGGAAACAATCAGAGAAGCAGAAGGCATTGACCCTACTGTGGAAGGTAATGTACTAGTCCCTAGAGCACTTGATGTCTCCCCAATCTATTTATACCTAAATCTTTCCACCTCAGTCTGCAACTCAACACTCCTTTGTTGCATCTTGTTGTATTCCTCAATCAAAAGGTTATACTTCTCCATTAGGCTCTTCTTTTCAGCCTCCTCCCTTTTAGCTGTCTTTTGGGCCAATTTGGCCACATTCATAGTCAAATTAGTGGCCTCAGTAGTTGAGGTTTCTAAAGCTCTCTTTATTATTAATCCTCATCTGAAATTTGGATTAATATCTGTAACATTTGGCTTTCTTCCTTGAGGGGCCAATGCCCAAATTGCCAAAGTTTCATATTCCTCACTGAAGGCAGGATCTTGCAATGTTGCCTTCACTTCTTCTTTAGAGTCTTGCAAAGGATGCTTGGACTTTAAAATAACATTAAATGCTACAGCATCTGCAATGTCCCATTCAGGCATAATCAACACACCAGCCTGACTCACAAGTCTTCTTCCCTCTTCAAGAGTGATGTTCTTAAATTCCTCCATTAATTCAGTTTTTACCTCCTCATCATTATCCTGGTCTGACTTGTCAGGCCTTAGTTCTCTTCTCTTCTTACATTTCTCTTGATATTCTTCAAATTTCATCCTCCATACCAATTGCAAGAATAAAAGAGCTTTTACAAATATATTGTCATCTAGAAACCCCTTACATGCTTCCATTCTTGCATCTTGTACACTTTTTCCTTTCATATCTAAGTTAGATAGAACCAATTCAGCTGGCTTAGGAGGGGAAGGCATAGCAACCTGCATGTCCTGATCAGTAACAATAATTTCATCCATCAGATCCTCCTGTGGTTGATCAATTCTTTGTCTTTTAGGGCTTGGATCGGATGGTGGTGATGAGGGACTATCTTCTGGTGATGATTCTAAATCAATGATTTTAATTGCCCTAGGCACTTTGAATTTTCGACCTGGTTGTGAAGGAAACTTCATTATTTTCTTTCCTTTTCTGTCCACTTCCTCTTCATCACTACTATCATCCTTTTTCCTCCTGTAAATAGGCCACCTTTCTATAGGCTGGTATGCTGGCCTTGTTTCAATTGGCCTGACACCTTGTTCCCATACACCCAGACTCAGTTCTAAATTTATCTTTTTGGTCCTCAATGTGCCCATAATTTCCTTGAAGTTCTCCATTAGAAAGTCAATCTTCTTATGGTATGGATTGAACTCCAACAATGGATTATAATTCATATCCATCTTATGCATAATATCTAATAACTTATCATAAGCTATCCATTTCTCCTTGTTCAACTCCTGCCTATTTAGATCAAATTCATTTATGATCAAATCCTTAGGAAAGTTAAACTCATGCACAAATTTTCCATCTTTTATTCTTTGTCTAAAAAGGGAAAAGAAACCCTCAGGATCATGCTACCGCTTTGGACCACACCTCAAATGGTAATCATCAAAGAATTTCTCAAAATGCACCCAACCTCCTTTTGAAAAGGAAAAATTAGACACCACTGTATAATTAGGGAAAAATGTTCCCTTACCCCTCCCTATGAGGTTGTCCTCATGGATACAACCTATTTGCCACATAAATTCTGCAAACCCCACTCTTGGTGGCACATTGTACGACAATATATGGGGGGTTCCTTGAAAATCATATACTCTCAAAACAGTGTTGACTGAGTATGGAATAATGTCACCCTAGTTATGGAAAACTTTCAATTTTGGCTTCCTCCCTTTTGGCTTGAGGAAATCATGCAATTCCTCAGGGATCCTAGGTACATTCACCATCAGTCTAGCCCTTAATCTAGAAGCAAAACAATTATCAAATTTCACATAACTGGTGCTTTCCTTATTGCAAGATAAATTTGCAACACATAATTGCACTGGAAATCTTTCTCCATCAACCGATTTCCTTAATTCCATCTTTTCAGAGAAAAAGTCAGCATTCTTGAACAAGAACATATGCATCAACATAGAATACTAGAAGAATTGAGTGCTGGTATCATTTTTCTGCAACTTTGACAACCCTTCATGTATCCTCTCAGCCAAGAAAGAAGCAAAGTCATATGTCACAGAGAAGTTAGGGTGTTGTATTTGCACCCCCATGAACATGTATGCAATAGGCATCACTACACCCGGACTGAAACCCAAAATATGAATAGAAAGTGGCCAAGAAATGATTTGCAAAATAGTTTAATCTGAAAGGTTCCTGGTCATTGGGGCTGATATGAAATCGTGAACCTCCTGCCCTATCTAGATGAGGTGGAAGCAACTTAGCTCTAAAAAGAGACTTCAAATTTGCATATTCTTGCTTCATTTCCTCAAAATTGATAGGAACCAAGTCTTCACTCGGTTCACTCAAGTCAAAAATCTGCTAGACCTCTTCTCTATTAACGCTCAACATAACATTTCCATCATTATCCCTGAATACCCATGTGATAGGGTCTGTAGACACCTAAAAATGACCTAGGCCTGCAAGCTTCATTTTTACCACTTTCGTCCTAACATAATTGTGACATTTAATTATGTCCTTGGTCCACATTTGACTATTGATTAAATAATTCATATCAGTTATTCTTTATGATTATTAAATAAATAAATTTTATTTATTTATTAAATACGTCATTAACTGTCTAAGTCTATCTTTAATTAAATAAATTTCTTAATTTATTTAATCCCCCTTTGTCATTTAATTCTTCTTGATTATTAAATAAATAAATTTCATTTATTTATTAAATACGTCACTAACTATCTTAATTAAATAAATTGATTAATTTATTTAATTAATTAATCTCATCTCCTAAATTAAATAATTAAATTTAATTATTTAATTGCCAATTTCATATTCTTCTCATTTTAAATAAATTAAATTATTTAAAATGTCATGTCAATCCTAACTGTCAGTCCTTTTGGATAAATAATCTGAAAAAGATTATTTATTATCTCTCAAAATCCATAATTTGAATTATCTTAATTCAAATTAGTAATTAATCTTCCAAAAATCAAGTAATCGGGCAGATTCTTGATTTTCCAAATCTAATCTTCAGTCCAAATCTTATCTCTTTGATTTTTCGAATCTTGCAAATCAAGCAATCTTATCTTCTTAATTTTTCGAAAATCTTTATTTTCTAATTAATTTGTCTCATTTATTCTCCACCGTCGATCCGATTTTATTTTGACCATTCGATTAAAGATTTTGCCCTAACCCTAATTAGGGATTCTCAGGTGTAATCTGGATCATTCATTTCATTGATTTATCTCGTCCATCCATTCGAAATGACATTTTTTATAAAATGCCATCTTCTTCTCATTTTTCGAACATACACACACAGGACACACATTTTACGTAATTACTATAGGCATTCATTTACTTAGTTTCACATATTTTGTCATAGGCATTTGATTAATATTGGCATTTGTTTTAAGAAATAGACATAGGCATTGGCAATAGTCATAGGCATATCAAATCCTTCGAATCTTGTTGTAGGGCTTAGGCATTTTAGATTGCTCAAGAAGACGAATCTGAGGGCAACACATTTCCAGCAAGCAAGAAGGTGTAACAAAGGTGAAGCATGGAAGATGGAGACTCTTGGTGATATATTTCCCTTTCGTTTTCATTTGATTTCCATTGTACTTCGTTATATCATTGAATTTTAATGTTGTTTGATCATAACCATTTAACAATCTAATTTTCCTTTGATTACATTGGTGAACCCGACATTTTGGACAGAAATTTGTGTGTTTTTGTTTGTTTTCACTGTTTTGCAGGTTACAGCCAAGACGTCATACAGAATCCCGTCACCTTCATTTGAGCACAAAAAAATGGGCGAATAAAATATTTTCAAAGGTTTTCTGGGTTTTGTAGATCTCGGTCTCAGCTTTACAGAACATCAAACGGTTTTAAATCTTGTTAAGATTTGACAAAGTTATGGCTGTTTAGTGATCGCTGTTTTTTTTTAATTTCATTTTTAAACCCGCGTTTTTCTTTTGTCTATAACTTTCCTTTTGTGCAGAATTGTGGAAAATATTTTCTGGGTTTTGAAGTTTTAATTTTCAGCTTTCCATGGATATCTACCATTTGATTTTTTTTAAAGTTTGGAAGAAGTTATCACTATTTCAAGTTTGCTGTTTTCATTTAAGTTTTTATTTTTTTTTATTTTTGTTACTAATCTTTTCTGGTAGCGCGTGGCGATCCCTATTCGTGTGTCGAAGACTATTGCATAATGAACTACTAATCTTTTGTTTGCAGGTTCGAATGTCGAAGACAAGATAAACAAATATTGTGCTTGTTTTTCTTTCATAGATTAGCAAACATTTGATTTTGGTGCATATAAAAAGAACACATGTCTTCTTTGATTGATTGTGCTTGCTAGATGGTAGGTGAGTATGCTCTCACTTGGTGAAAACCTCGTGATCAGAAAACCAGACCCATCTTTATTTGTTAATCACCCTTCACGATTTGGTATATCGGAGTATCCTCTCCCCTTACGCATTCGTGCGATCCTGGGTGTAAGAGAAATGGTTACTGACTCTAGAACTTGGGCCTGTTCTAGTAGGAAAAAGTACTCACCCTAGGACGACTCAGACCGGTAGCACCCTGACATCGAGGGACTTCCAGCCGATATATAAAAGTGGGTTCTTGGGGAAAGCCCAAGAATCACGAGTGTGGTTCCGACGAGATGGATCCGAAAGGGGACTCTCGCCGCATGGATCATGCCCCACGAACGGAATGCCTGAATTAAAAACCTCTTGTCTTAGTGTCCAACCGTTCTATTGGCCGTTGCTTGGTATAGTGCAGGGTACAGTATCATGCCCGAAGACACTCACTACTGATCCCCTTGAGTAGAGATAGCAATTCTTGGGATGTCATTACCCAAATAATATGAATTTGGTGTGCTCGAATGACGTTAATGAGCCGTGGAGGGGAGTCAATGCCACCAAAATTCTAAGCTATCCGCTCTCGATAAGGAAAGGTGTTTATCACCAATCTGGGGTATATCGGTGGGCTATACCAAGTATACAAACCCTTGGCCTTTTGGCCTTTTAGGATTGTACTTGTATCATGTGTGCTTGCTTACACCAAAACATCGTGCTTGTCAAGTGTTTTCTAGATTTTCAAACAATATACACAAAATGCACAAATCTGGACTCAAACAATCGACATTGGACAAATCAAACTTTTGAGCAAAACATCAAAAAAACAATCTCAGTCCCCATTTTGAACTTAGACTTTGCATTGTTCATCTTAGTCATCATTTTGAACCTAGACATGGCATTTATAACATTAAGTCCTTAGTCAAACATCATCATCTTAGTCCTCATATTGGCCTTGACAACCTTGTCATCTTGCATTAATCATTTCCTTAGGAAAATGTCATCATCATCTTGCATTGTCATCCTTTATTCCAAAAATACAAAAAAATTAGTGACATAACTTGTCATCTTAGTCTTCATTGTCCTTTGGCATTAGTCATTTTCTTTAGACAACATTGTCATATTGCATCCCTTATTGTCAAAAATCCAAAAACATAGTCTTGCATTGTCATCCTTTATCCAAAAAAATCCAAAAACATAGTCTTGCATTGTCATCCTTTATCCAAAAAATCTGAAAAACATAGGCTAGTGTCATCCTTGCATTTACTTGTCATTCTCATCATCCTCATTTGAGCAAATCCCTTCTACGGTTGAGACTAGGCTTCAAAGACAACAACGACAAATGAAAAACTTTGGACAAGATTCCAATCCCAACATCGATAATAACACTTATGACACAAACCAACATTGGACTTTTTCTAACCCATTTCACAACATGAATATGCAATCTTCCATGAACATGCCATCTTCATCACAAAAAAATTACGAACCATTCATACAAAGAGACCAAAATGGACGAGCATATTGGAAAGACATAGAAGCTGCAGCGAAAAATCCTAACATAGTCTCCTTTGCAAAAAAATATATCTTACGTGACCCTCAAAAGTATCTAGCCATGTTTTTGGATGAAGGGGCTAAGTTACAACAAGGCTTTGACATAAATACTTTGCCACCATCTGTCTACCCTCACAATCAACAATCACTTGACACAAATCCTGCCATTAATTCACAACAAATGTCCACTTATCACCCTTATCCTAACCTTGACAAGGGAAGCCAACTATCAACTAGTCCATTCCAAACCTCCACATCATATGCTAGTCCTTCACCTGTTAATCCCATCCAAGATTGCATCCCTTATCAACCATCTACCAACTCATGTCAAGTCCCCACATCATACCATACTGATCCGGTCCAAGTCTCCATGTCCTATCTCAATCAACCTTACACCAATCCAGACGAAGTCTCCATGTCATATCCTTGTCCTTCAATAGTTAATCCAATCCAAGACTCCATGTCATATCCAGTCCAAGTCTCAATGTCATACCCTAGTCCTTCATATGCTAGTCCAGTCCAAGTTCCCACGTCCTATCCTAGTCCTTTAGTCATTAATCATTTTCAAGTCATCCCCTCACAAGCCACATCTAGTCATGAAAATTTTGTCATTGCTCAAAGTCAAATCCCATTGTCTAAACTTGAGGATACTTGTCAAAATGAAAGCCCAAAGCATGACCTTATAATGTCACCCTCATGTCAAGAACAAGGTAGTCCATCCCATGACCTTATTTCCAATTGTATCATCCACGACAACCCCATCTTTGACCAAGACCTCATCATTGACCAAGAAGTCCAAATCCATGACAACTCCATCTTCGACCAAGACCCTACCATTGACAAAGAAGTCCAAAATGATCCATTCCTTGACCTTTACGCCATTCATGATCAAACACTTGATGACCCTATACAAGCCTCAACTATTGACCCTTTCCAAACTGAGACACTTGCCTCCATGGGACACATAGATGATATTCCACTAGGGACATGCTTGCATATGATCAAGTTATAGCTAAAATCATGGGACTCTATGACACTAAACATAATGATGGCTTTGACATTTCCTTGGAAACACCAACAGAATCGTCTGAACCTGACATGTCACATGATCAGACCAAAGATATCAGTCAGGAATATGTCCAACATGAAAATGAAGCTAAGACACTTTATCAACTAGGGTCATCTATCTTTGTCAGAGTAGGATTTCTTGCAAATGAAAATATTACAAGTGACAGTGTCCATAGACATCATGATGGGTTAGCATCTTGCTTTCAAAACAATAAATACCCCATTGCAAATAGAATTTGTCAAATCATGCAATATCAAGGAAAAGGACTAGGCATACATGAGCAAGGCATTCTTGAACCAATACAGCTTCAGGGAAATTACAGACATCAAGGTCTTGGTTATTCCTTAGACAACAAATCAAATGATGTAAGTGGTACCTCCTCGATACTGGGGGCAACTTTGTCAGATACAAACGTCAAAATGGAATCCATGAGAAATCCTTGTCATAAGATTGTTGCCAACACCCCCTCCACCCACACCTTAAACTATCATTCTATCATGAACCAACCTCCCCTTTGGGACCAACAAAAAAAAAAGTCTTACAAGTCAAAAGATCAAAATAAAATGTCAAAGACCATTGAATCAAACAAAAGGACAAGTGGACAAATGAAATTAAAATGGATCCCAAAGAAAGAGGGATCAAACAAAGACACCAAGTCAAGTACAAAAGTCAATCACAATGTGGAGCCACAAGACAAGAGGACTCCCACATATAACACATGTCCACCTCCTTCAAAATGGTCATCAATCAAGGCATATAAAAGTGTTGGTTCCAAACACCAACCCTCCAAAATCTGTCATCCACCATCCAAAGTTTGGAAAATAAAAAGTCATTCATCCAAATGTCCAAACAACCTTTTCACATCTACCATCATCTGTCATAATCCTACATCTCGCTTAAAGTCCAAAAATCCCACGTCACAAATCTGTCACATCTTGGCAGCAACTCTTTACCGCAAGGACTCTCATGGCACTCTATTGCGATGTGCGTATTTTGATAAGGCCAACTCTAGTATCAGAAAGGATCACAATGACATCGATCAGTTGTATACAAGTGCTACGATCCTGACAAGACAACTCCTTCAGCAAGGTCATTATTGGCATATCATGGCACCAGTCTCTACATCAGCACCGCCGTTGATTCATATACCGCT
>VDFB02174815.1:0-24368 GCA_007258455.2 Sequoia sempervirens | reverse complement strand
CCATAAACTAAAAATGTACTAACCAAATGCATTAGTAAGGAAAATATTTCCCAAGAAATAAAGTTAGAATAACACATACGACCTACACAAATAATGTATTAGATGAAGCTAAGGTTCATGGGTATGAGGAGAGGATTAGCTAATGAAGCCAAGACCACATTGTAAGAGACTGAACTTCCTTAAACCAAAATTCACTATTTTTTATTTTTCTAACAAGGTAAATCTCTTAATGTCTTGCTCAATTAGTTGTATATTTAGGAAATTCTATCCATATAGGATAGGAATCTATCCATCAAGGATAGACATCTAACCATATATTTAGGTTAATGTTCATATGGGACCAAGACTCATCTATCCATCCAAGATAGGCATCTAAATGTTCAGGTTAGATTAATGTCCATACGAGACCAAGATTTATCTATCCAAATAAGGTAGACATCTAACCGCATGGGTTAGAAAATGCTCTGGCCAGAGACTTAGAATCATTAGGACCATCTGAGTCTTGAATCACTCTCTAAAGATTACACTCCCCTACTAGGAGTGCACCAAGGTCAACGTCCTTAGGAGTATGTGAGAAAATAGTAAAAGCTTGAGTCTTGCCTCAGAATTTGGCCTAAAGCCTCAAGGAATCAAGAAAATCCATCTGGGATTCCTTTTGAGTATAACAAGTAATTTCCATCTTTAATTTTAATATTTATTTATCTTTCTTTAACTCAAGGTATCTTAACAAGACCGACAAGTAAAACACCCTTAACCAATCCTAAATCACCACCTCGAGTGCCTACGTACTACGGGAAACTCTATCCCTAGACTACCTACATTCACCATTTCAACACGAGATCAAGGCATGGGTATGTGCAGAATCATGATGGGCCAAAAAGTGGCGATATGATGGGTATGTGTAGGGTATCTGGCTAATGAATTTTTTTTACCCAAAATTGATGAAATGAAAAGAGTTTTTAAAGACCATTCTCATCTTTCCACCAATATAAATTATGCTTTACTTTGAATTTGATAAATAATTATTATTCATTTTCTATTTGAATTACAACTAAAGTCTTGATTGATAGGATGATTGAAAAACATCTATAGCTTTCAAACGGTATCACATTTTTTGAATCTGAAACATGTGTCACATTCTATGCTTTGCGTACTATAAGATTTTTAAAAATATATGAATTTCATGAAGTTTTGCCCAAGTTAAGGTGGTTAGACATATGAGTATTTATATTTTATAAAATTTGTAATAAAAAATTCATAATTAATTATTTACTCAGAAAAAATTATAAAAAAATATAGATTACATTGGGACATGAGCCCTCTACTTATATCTAAAATATTATAAAAAAATATTGTCATTTTATTGTGGTTATGGTGGTTAGACAGACACCTACTTCTTATTTTTTCCTTGAAATTTAAGAACTACTACATTGAAATTTTAAATTTTCACTAAATAAATATATATTTTTAAAAATAAATCTAGTATTTTAAAAACTACATTCAATTTTCTACACATTCTATTTTTACATATTTTTTAAATAATATGGTCAGAATTATTCAAATTTTTTAAAATCAAGTTGCTAACTCTGATTTTTCTAATTTTTTCCCATACAGGGCCTATTTTTTCTATTATGATCCTATGCATGCATAGCGTATAATATGGATTTTGTTTTCTAATCTATTGTTTGATGTAAAAATTTTTGTGGGTACGCGACCCTTTCTAGGGCCATTTCCCCAGATAGTTTCTCTTTGGTTGCTACACACAAAAGGGAGCATATAAAACATAAATATTCATCGTGATCATTTGCTTGTCTCCTAATTCATCTATGTCCTAAATTCCAATAATTCACATAACCCTTTCTTGTTAAATAACAAATCATCACTAATAAAAGAATTGAAAGTCAATTCACATGCCCAAACTCTATTGGGGTTTCCTATGATTTTCACTAGCGGATGTAAGTACATTAAAGTATTATCCATTTAGATTATCGATCCAAGAGGTATTTCCCACCCCTTGGATTTTAACTCCAAAAATAATCCTTATTACTACCCAAAAATTTATAGGGAGGTGTGAATCCCTAATTCGAAGTGCCTACAAAAACACAACAACAAACAATGTTAGAGAGTCATCTTGTAAGCATGAACAAGGATTCCCCATGAAATCCATTCACAAAGCTAAAAATAGGAAATAAAACAAAGAAAACAATGAAGAACATAATGGAAGTATGAAATCCTAATTTAGCATGCAAACACTTGATCCCATGGGGGAGTTGGTGCAAATAGGTGTGTGGAGATTTTCCCTTTCCCAACTCCTTGAATGAAAATGTTGATTGAAGATGATTGATCCACTTGATAAGTCCCTCAATGAGCTCCAAAATCTGCAATAAACTAGTTAAGAAGATGGATGGAATTTGAGAGATATTTGTGCATAATAACTTTGCATAATTGTGGATGATGAAATAAGGATATAAGCTCTTTATTTATAGATTGATAAGTTGAAGAGATGTCCAAATTTGATCAATGTGGGACAAAGATTCAACCAATGATATGATGCCACTTGTCAACATGTGAGATGATGAAGGTTAGACAAGTTTTTGATCCATGTGAAGTTTGAAATTTGGGGTGAGAAAAGACATGTAAGAGGGGAAAGAAGAATTGCATTAAATGCCACTTGGCCCAAGGCAAGGACATGTAAGAAGAAGTAAATGCCTTGTTGGAAGGACTTGTAAGAGAGAGTAAATGACATGTTGGAAGGACATGTCATTCAAATTTTGAATTTGAAATAGAAGAATATTCCTCCAAAGATGCTTTGTTGAGGGAAAATGAAGATTTAATAAATCAATAAATTAATTTATTGGTGCAAGTGGGAAAAGCTAGAGAATTTTGAAGATTAGATTAGATTTAATCAAGATTTGATCAATTTAATGAAGATTATGAAGTTTGACTTATTTTGACTTAGATTTTTGGATTAATTTAAATCAAACAAGAGAGGAAATGATTTAATGAGTTTAATTAAATAAACATGTTTTGATTATTTAATTAAAGAGATTGAAGTAAGATTAAATTAAATAAGATTTTAATTTATTCAATTTAATAGATAGACTTTAGAGATTTAATTAATTAAATAAAATTAATGATTTAATTAAAAGAGATGGAGAATGATTTAAGAGACTTAATCAAACACATGATTTGTTTAATTAAGAGAAGAAAACAAATGAATTTAATCAAACAAAGATATTCAATTAAATGGTTAGGTCAGGGAATGATTTAGGATGAAATGATGTCGATAGTCAGACTTAGATGTGCAATGTTAACTTGTACATTTTGTGTGTCTGAGGAGGATGTCTGAGACATCATTATTTACCTGCTTTTATTAGGCTATAAGTGCAGTAAGTCAAGCGCAATGATATTACTTGTAAATGTGAGTCAAAGGAACCATTAATACCGAACGATGTTGGTTTTTTTGTTTTTCTCCTCTTATTTAAGTTTTCTATCTAAGAAGGAAATTAAATGCATTACCAACAATAGGAAAAGTAGCTTGTGCACATAAACTAAATGATAACATAATTTTTTTATACCTTCTTGCTAAGGAAGCAAAATAAAATGAACCTAATAAAATAAAAACCATTTATTCAAAGTACATTTGCTAGAAAGGAGTATTTCATCTACTTACATCCTATGAAAGTAAAACTTTTTGTGACAATGAATTGAATCATGAAAATAGTTAAATCCATTTGTGAAATAAAAACATTTATGCATAATGTTAGATTCTTCAAGATGGGTGTTCTAATTCAGAGATGGTATGAATCTAATTGTATTGCAATGTTAGTATTTCCTACAAAATAAACTTGAATCTATTTGCATAATCTATTTCATAGAGTAATCTAATTAAAGTAGTTTTAATTTAAATTACATAAAACTAATATTTTCAAGATAAATATCCATCTAAGAAAGCATAAATAATTCCAACTCAAGGGGACTTCATGGCATAATATATTGTTTTAAGACAAAAGGTTTATTAATTTTGATTCAATTGCATGAATAAATAATCCAACTAAATAAGACTTTATTTTATAAGTTATTTCACTATTTTCTTAAGATAGATAAACCAATACAATGCCTTAATCTAGTAAGAGCCTTGATTTTAATTGTATAAGTTATACTACTAATGCCTCAAGATTGATGATCTCTCTAAAATACGTTTACATTAATTTGCATAAGTTTATTCTTGATAATATTCTAATGATTACATAATGATTTATTCACTATGACCTTGTAATTAAATGAATCAACATTGTTTTAAAAATAATTGAATCTACTTGCATATTGAGGGAGAAAATTAATTTAAAGAATAACTATGATATTGAAGAATTAAGTTTATTGCAAATCTATTAAATGATAACTATGATGTTGTGCTATAAACTTTGAATCCCAAGGAAATAAATTTATTGCATAGAGAGAAAGTTTATTTGAAGAATAATAATAAATCTAAGAGTTAAGTTTATGGCATAACAAGAAAGCAATTTTATTAAGGAGATATTTTTAATTCCTTAAGTTAGATTGTATTTTGTTTGCATGAATTGAATTTTACTACTTACCATTCAGTAAAACAATGAACATCTCATTTAATGAAACATAAATTTAAGCTTAAAATTTAATGTCTAATAGTCATAATTTTTATCATAAAATTGTAATTATTGTCATAAACTTATAGTGTAGTCATAAGATATAAAGGTTGTCATTCCTCTATTTTAAAATCTTCTAGAACTAGGTCCAAACTCATAGTTTATCATCATTTTATTAAGAAGAGAGGTATATTCTAAGTTCATTTATTATATTCAACAATAGCTAGCAATCATTTCCATCTTTTATTCAAAAGAAATTAAATACTATCTCATAGAACCATGGTTTGGACCAAATCTTCATCAATCATAGATGTTAGTTAATTTTTTGTCTTACTCAATTAGGGTAACATTATTAAAATTAAGAAATTCATGGAATTTCTTTAATAATTTGAAATTTTTTTAATGAATAAGCCCATCATTTGTTTTTTAATTACACCATATAATTTATTATTTAATCTATCCAATTCATACCCCTTTTGAAAATTCTATCAATTTATTTATACTAAAAAAAATAAAAATTATCCATGACTTAATTAAATTAAAAGAATAAATTTTATAAAAAACTTTAATATAAAAACCCATATTATAAAACATATGTATTTAGATATATTTTATTTTATTTTATTTTAACAATAATAAAATAATAGTTTCATTAAAAGAAAAAATATTTTTTTGCAAATAAACATAGATGAGAATAAATTTATTTTGTTATTTATTTATTTTTAAATATATTGATTTAAAGATATAAAGAAATAAGAAAATTAATTTAATTTTGGATTTATTTTGGAAAACCAAAGAGTGGTAAGGACAATAATAATAGACTGATTCTAAAAATTTAATTGTCATAAAAAAGGATAGGAAATAGAATAATAGCTTGATTCTAACTAATTTTCTTGATTTAATTAGTTGTTCTAAAAGAAAATCAAAATAAAGGGAACCTAGATGTTGATGGAGTTGCAACAAATCTTCTTCCAAATGTTCTCCTTGTGCCTTCTTCAACTTGATTATCCTTCCTTCAATCCTATCCTTCTTTAAAGTGATAGCATAAAGATAACATTCATTTGTTGTTGATGAGAGAAGAAATAGCCTCAATTTATAGACTTGAGGGGAGGTAAATGGAGGAACAAGATTCAAGATTGATTCAATGGCTAGGATTATTTGAGAAGGTGGGGTTTGGATTGATAGCTTCACCTTGTGACAAGTGTTACAAGGAGAAGGCTTTAAAAATAGGCCCACATAGCATGGGGAGAGGAGCCAAGGGTGCTCACACATGTGTGATCACACCTTGGGAGAGGTGGATATGACAAGTCTCCACACCTTTCCCAAGACCATAAAACTCGTCACTCCTTTTTAAGTGACTTTTTAGGGGTTCATACTTTGCCCAAAATGTTATATTACATTTTCAATAAGCTCCCACCCCATAGGTACTTAGCCTAGGGGCTCATTTTTACCCTAAAGTCAATAAAGAAAGCCCAAATAACCCTATGCAATAGAATTCTAATTTTAAAATACAAATTTTGATTTGTGAGCACACCTTGGGTAGAGGAGATGTTGACATGTCTATGACATGTAAGAGATAGGGTGGCTTGATAATGAAATATTTATGACATGTAAGAGAGGGGGGTTTGACCATGTGTGCTCACACATGCACACATAGGGAAGTCAAATGGCTCAAAGTGGAAAGGTCACATGCATGGTGTGAACTCCCACACAAGGGTGAGTTGGGATGAGTTGTAAAGGTGATAATGCCTTGTGCATGCAAGTCACATGTGAGGGATATTAGAATGAATTTTTAAATTTGAAAAAATGGTAATGAAGATTAATTAATCAATTAATCTATGATTAATTGATTAATGAATTATGGAGGATAGTGACATCTCACTAATCCTAATTAATTAGATTAAATAATGTATTATATTAAATTAATGTGACTTAGGAAAGTGGATAATTTTATTAAATAAGTATAATGATAGATTGTGCTAATTAATAATGCTTAGGATAGGATGAGGACACTTGTCACATAATGACTTAATTTTTTATTCACAATTATTTTATTCCTTATTTATTCCATTTCTCTAATACGATGTACTGAAATTATTAATGAAACACTTATTTTTTAATATTGCTAACTTTTATTTGTTCCTTTTTAGGAGTGTGTATTTAATAATTTTTTTTTGTTCTTTATTCAGTCTCTACCTTCTTCACACATAAATTAATTGTATAGAACCACTTACTTAATATTACCACACAAAATTATAATGTTTACAATTTTAACAAAAATAGGGTCATGACATCCTCCCCCCCCTAATTTGTGCATTATTTCGATGCACACACTAACAAGATAAGAAGTTTCATGTTAAAATTTTAAAAACAAGAAAGAAAATATTTTTTGCATTTCATTTGTATCTTTCCATGTAGCATTCCCCTCATCGTATTGATCCCATTGTACTTTGCATTGATTAAATCTCTCTCTTGTGCAATTGGTACTAGTTCCTCTCTATGATTCTGTATGGCTCTATCATTATTCCCCCCTATTTCTTGGACCTGTAATGCATTCCAATCCAAAATATGCTTTTCATCAGGTATGTACTTTTTAAGAAGAGAGACGTAGAATACATCATGGATTCAACTCAGTTGGGGGGGTAATGCCAATCAATAAGCAACTATATTTATCTTTTCTAAGATTTCAAAAGGCCCAACATAGTGAGGTGCTAGTTTTATCTTCTTCTAAAATCTTATGGAACTTTTGTGAGGTTAAACCCTTAGGAAAACTCTTTCCCCTACTTCAAATTCCCTTAGAGATTAGTTTTTATCTGCATAGCTCTTTTTTCTATCAGAGGCCTCCTTTAACCTTTTCCTTATTTCCTTAGTTTTTCTTCCCATTTTCTTTAACATTTCTAGACCAATTATTATTTTTTCTTCAAGATTGTCCCAACTCAAAGGTGTACAACAAGTTCTACCATAAAGTGCTTCAAAGGGAGTCATTCCCAAAGAAGTTTTGAAGGTATTATTGTAAGAAAACTATACAAGTGGTAGGTACTCTTCCCATTTACTTTGTTGGTCCATACAATACATCCTAATTATGTCCTCTATGATTTAATTTGTCCTTTCTATTTTCCCATCAATTTTAGGATGATATGTTGAACTAAAATTTAATTGAGTACCCAAAGCTGATTGGAGAGTTGTCCAAAACCTTGAAGTAAATCTTGCATCTCTATTTGATATGATCTTCTCAGGTATTCCATGTAACCTAAAGACTTCCTTCACAAAGTGTCCTGCTAAGGTAGGAGCATCATCAGTTAAATTCCTTGGTATAAAGTGGGCCACCTTGGTGATTTTGTCAATTACCACCATTATTGCATCATGTCTATAAGGTGTCATTGGTAGCCCTTGTATAAATTCCATTCTAATAACTTTCCATTTACGATGGGGTATATCATGTGTGTACAATAGACCTGCTAGATGGTTATGTTTTGATTTTACCCTTTGACATTCTAAACATTTAGCCACGAAATGAACAATGTCATTTTTCATCCCTTGCCAAAAATACTTCTTTAGATCTGAATAAAGTTTATTAACTCTAGGGTGTCCTGAATAAGGAGTGTTGTGAGCCTCAATTAGAACTATATTTCTTAAATCACTTAGGTTGGGAACATAGATTCTTTTATTATACCTCAATAGCCCTTCTTGATCAAGAGTGTACCCTTCAACCTTAGGATTTTTTGGATCATTTTCCAAGATTAGGTTGACTTGCTCATACCACGGGTCATGTTTTTGCTCTTCCTTTACTTGCTCCTTGAATGAAGTCTTGAAAGTATTCATGGTCAGTAAGTGTCTCCTTCTACTTAAAGAGTCTACTACCCTATTTTCCTTTCCCTTAATATATTCTATTTCAAAATCATATTCACTTATAAATTCTAGCCATCTCCTTTGCCTTGCATTCAAGTGGGGTTGAGTAAAACTATGTTTAAGTCCTTGATTATTTGCTTTTATGACGAGGGAGAAAACCTGAGACATGAAAAATGATGCAAACAACAAGATAAATTTTATTATTATTTAGAATGGAACTTTTTACATGTAGAGGATCACAAATCCTTAAGCTCTGCAATACATGCAAATTACAAAAATTATAGAAGACCCTCCTTCGTAGCATGCAAACTCTTTTCCCTAAAAGGCTACCCAAAAATCATAAACTAACCCATAAATAACCCCTTTCTGGTTTGGAGCCAAAAAAAATATTTGAGTTATGAGTTTTGGTGGTTTGGCAATTACAAATTGAAATTCAAAAATTGAGTCCTAATTAAAAATTGGCAATTTTCCAAAATGGCCAACTTAACCGAAAGCCATAACTTTGATGGGACTTCATTTTTGAACCATTGAACATTGGAAAGGTCAGAGTGAAAAGGCGCTACAAACCATCTCAACCACTTCTAATGATTTCTCGGCCCATGAAATCGTTTAGTGCCTCAAACTAGTTGTGAAGGTTTTTTCAGGCAAAAGCATAAACTAAAATATGAATAACTTTCAAATGTGAATGATCTTGACCTGATTATTTCACCAAAGTGCTTATTTTTCCATCATGAACCTCCCATAAATTTTTTTCTTCCCACGCCTTCAAATTCCCACTTGCTAAAAATAGCAGTTGAGTAGAAAAGTAGAAAAGCAAATTTGAAAGTGAGAACCTCTTATTAAACGAAAAGGGTATCCAAAATGCAAAAAACATCTACAAAAAGAAAACAAAAGGAACATAAATGGAAAGCATATTTTTGGGTGATGCAATATTTCCCTCCACCGCGATTGGATGCTCCTGCATCAAACACCAGGTGATTTGGAAGTGACCATCATGTATCTCGGATGGTTGAGGAAAACCAAATGGTCAACCTTTGCCTTAGACAACCAGGATGAATCATCCATAGGCCTTCCTCTCCACTTCACCAGATATTCTTCATACTGCCTGTTTCTAGTACTCCTTCCCACACGACTATCTAGGATTGCTTCAATCTCCTCCTTCTCTGAAGTAGGTGCTAGAATGCCACATTGTTCCATTACTTTACTTCCTTTGCGCCACCTTCATGATACTTGTCAAATCTAAAATATTGAACATAGAAATCGACTCCATCTCAAAACTCTACCTCATGCATTCCGAACAATTCCTCTTCAAAATTTTATAGGGACCAAACTTCTTCATCTTCAATTTGTTATAGGTTCCCACTGGAAATTGTTCTTTCCTCAAGTGGACCATCACTTCATCACTAGTTTGATACTCCTTATACCCCCTCTTCTAATCGGCCTTAGCCTTATACTGCACATTCATCTTGTTAATATATTCTCTTACCTTCTCATGTATATTCTTGATGTGCTCTGCAAAGTCTTCAGCTTTGACACTTGTCTTCTTCTCTTGGTCCATCTTCCTCAATTCTGGAGTGATCCTAGGACTTCCTCCATACACAATCTGGAATGGTGATCTACTAGTACTTCTGTTGATAGAATTGTTGTAAGAAAATTCTTCCTGGGGTAAGAACAAGTCCCATCCCTTAGGTTTATCTCATACCAAGCATCTCAGTAGGTTACCTAGACTTTTGTTCACAACCTAAGTCTACCCATCAATTTTTGGATGGTGTGCAAAACTGAACTTCAACTTTGTTTTCAATTTCTTCCACAAGGTCCTCCAAAAGTATCAAACAAATTTTGTGTCACAATATGACACTATACTCTTGGCAGACCATGTAGCCTCACCACCTCTTTGAAGAACAAGTCATCAATGTGGACTACATCATGGGTCTTCTGGAATGGGATGAAATGTGCCATCTTTGAAAACTTGTCAACTACCACAAATACTGAATCATTCCCTCTTTGTGTCCTTGGAAAACCAAGAACAAATTCCATACTTATATCCTCCCACGACCTCTCTAGTACAGGTAAGGGCTTAAAAAACCCAGTATTTTGGCTCAATCCTTTAGCCATCTGACATACCCTACAACTCTACACAAAATTCTTCACATCCTATGATAACTGATGCCAATAATAATTCTCACTGATAATGGTAATGGTCTTATCCCGACCAAAATGTCTTGCCATTCCTCCAATGTGCTTCTCCTTTATTTGGTTATCCCTCATGGAACTCCTCAAAATACACTGTTGGCTTTCCTTAAACAACATACCATTCGTGGATTATGAAATCCAACCACTTCGTCATATCAACCATAACAGGCTCCTTGCAAGCTTTCCAAGCCTCTACAAAATTAGGACCTTCAAAGTAAAATGTCTTGAGTTCATTGAACCCAATCACTTCAATCTGCATCTCTGTCAATAGTGATTTCCTCCTACTTAAGGCATCTGCAACCCTATTCGACTTCCCACTTCTATGCTTTAAAATAAAGGTATAAATCTACAAAAATTCTACCCATTTCATATGCCTCTGATTTAATATTCCTTGACTATTTAGATACTATAATGCTTGATGATCAGTAAATAAAACAAATTCCTTCAACAACAGATAATGTCTCGATTTCTTTAATGCTTGAACTATTGCATAAAATTCCTAATCATATACAAATTACTTTTTCTTTGCATCATTTAAATTTTCACTGAAATAGGCAATGGGCTTACCTTCTTGGATCAACACTGCTCCAATGGAACAACCACTGGCATCACAATCCACCTAAAACACCTTATTGAAATTTGGGAGGGCTAAAATTGGTTGCTTTCTCACCTTCTACTTCAATAGGTCAAAACTCTTTCTTGTTCTAGTACTCCACTTGAACTCTTTTCTATCCCCTTTCATTGTTTCCGTCAAGGGTGCACAAATACTACTAAAGTTTCTAATGAAATTTTAGTAAAAATTGGCCAAACCATGGAAATATCTCACATCATTAGTAGTTCTTGGGGTAGGCCATTCTAGAATATCCTTCACCTTCTCTAGGTCCATCTTGAGACCTTTTTCCAAGACAACAAACCCCAAGTACACTAACTCATTCTTCACAAAACTACACTTCTTCAGATTAATCAACAATCTCTCTTCTCTCAAATTTTCAAAGACTCAATAAATATGCATTAAATGCTCACCAAGGGACTTACTAAATATCAAAATATCATCTAAATACACAATAAAAAACTCCCTAAAAACTCTTTCAATACCTTGTTCATGAGCCACATAAATGTGCTCGGTGCATTGCTTAGCCTAAAGGGCATGCCTAACCACTCATATAGGCCCTCTTTGGTCTTGAGGGCGGTCTTCCATTCATCTCCCTCTCGAATCTAGATCTAGTGATATTTGTTGTTTAGGTCAATCTTTGTGAAGTATTGCGCTCCACTCAAACAGTCCATCAAGTCATCCACCCTTGGTAGGGGAAATCTGTATTTGATGGTTATCTTGTTTATGGCTCGGGAGTTTGTGCACATTCTCCACTCCGCATCCTTCTTCAGTGCTAGTACTGCGGGTAATACACATGGACTCAAACTCTCTTGAATCAAGCCCTTTCTCAACAATTTTTGAACTTGTTTGTTCAACTCCTCATTTTCTATAGGAGTCATTATATGAGTTGCCTTATTTAAAAAACTGGCTCCAAGGATCAAGTCAATCTTATGACTGATCTTCCTCATTGGTGGTAAACCCTTAGGTACATTATTAGAAACAATCTCCTCAAACTCACCCAATAACCTAGAAAATTCTACTAGCACATTCTCACTATCCTCTTTTTCCCTTCTAGGAATCAATGAATAACACATATGCTCATGCTTCATGCCTTCTAAAAAATTCCTTCCATCAACATAGAAAACCCTAGCACTATTGCATACCTTTTCTTCAGCCTCCTTTAGGGGTTTCAGCTTATGCCAGACTCCATCCTTCATTAGGGAATAAGTGTTTGCATGGTCATCATGTAAAGTTTTACTGTTAAACTACCATGACCTTCCCAATAGCATGTGACATGCATCCATGGAGATGATATAATAGAGTAGCTCATCATGATAGCTCCCAATCTTGAATTTCACCAAGAATTGTTCATTGACTAAAACTTTGTGGTCTTTTTGCAACCAGGCAATCTAATATGGATGTGGATTCCTTTCACTCTTCAGCTTCAACTTCATAACCATCTCTTCTAACACAAGATTGTCAGTGCTCCCATTATCAATAATGATCTCACAACATTTTCCTTCACATTTTCACCTTGTGCAAAACAAATTCTTCCTCTATTCTGTCTCCTTCTCTTTAGTTACCATGGCTCTTCTCACCACTAGGGCTTCTCCCCTTTCAACATCATCTAAATGCTCAGATTGAGCCTCCTCATTTGCATGTGCAACCCTTCCATGACCTTCTTGCCTTATGTTTGTCCTTCCTTAGTGTTGAGGGCATTCATAGGCTCGATTACCTTCTTCACCACACTGAAAACAAATACCTTTGAAACCACCTTTTCTGGATCCTTGTCCAGATCTACCTCCTCCTCTACCTCTTTGGTCACCACTGTTTTGATCATGAGGGTGGTAGAAATCATCGCTCCTCTACCCTTGCTTGTACCCACATTTCTATTTTTCTTCTCATCCTCATTTTGGCTTCTAGAAGATCTTCCACTAGAATTTCCTCTTTGGCCTCCTCATCCTTTTTGCTTGTTATCAAATATTTTTTTCAACTTTTTTTCAACTTTCAAGGAAAACTAGTACATATCCTCAATGGTCATCATTCTAACCAAGCTTAACTCCTCTTGAATACTTGGTCGTAACCCATTAAGATAATGAGCTACCTTTTCCTTGTTGACCTTTGCATGGCCTATTCTGATGATCATTTTGTGAAAATATTCTATGTATTCTTTCAAAGATATACTTCCTTGCTTCAACCCTTGCAGTTTCTTGAGTAGATCTAACTCGTAGTCCACTACTATAAACTGCTTCTTCAGTTTCTCCACCATGCAATCCCAACAGCTAATATTTTCTTTTCCTCTTTGATTTATTTCCAATTGGACCTCTTTCCACCAAATATCTTCATGGCCCTTTAGCTTCTCTTTTTCAAACTTAACCCGATCTGTGTCCTCTACTTCTTCCTACTCGAAATATTTCTCTAGCTCATAGATTCAGTCGATCAACTCTTCTACATCCAGACTTCTAGAATAACTAGGGACTTCTATTCTGAGTCTTTTTCTGATCTTTGAAATGGCCCTAATCAACCACATTTGATCTTGATCAATTTCTTCTTCTTCTTCTTCTACATCCAAATCTTCCACCTCTTCTTCATCCTCACTTTCTTCTCTCCTCCATGGGTTTAACCCTCTTCTCATTTGTTCCTACAACACATCAATTTTTCTTTGGAGGGCTTTGAAACCCTCAGCCATGAATGGATCTCTTCCATCAACATTTCTACCACCTCTGGCACCACCACACCTACCAAGCATCACTCTTAGAGGCATCTTGAATATTTTGAACCCACAACCATGGTCTTGGTATGAACTGCCTCACGATCAACGATCTGTCCACACACTAAAAAAAACTGCTCTGATACCACTTGATGAGGGAGCAAACCCAAGACATAGAAAATGATGCAAAAAACTAGAAAAATTTTATTATTATTTAGAATTGAACTTCTTACATGTAGAGGATCACAAATCCTCAAGCTCTGCAATACATGCAAATTACAGAAGACCCCCTTTCGCAACATGCGAACTCTTTTCCCCAAAAAGCTACCCAAAAATTATAAACTGGCCCATAAATAACCCCTTTTTGGTTTGGAGCCAAAAATAACATTCAAGTTATGAGTTTTGGCAGTTTGGCACCAAAAATTACAAATTGAAATTCAAAAATTGAGTCCTAATTTGAAAATTGATAATTTTCCAAAAATCGACCAAATTCTAGAAGCCATATCTTTTGATCCGAGACTCATTTTTTTGAACCGTTGGAAAGGTCTTGGAGTGAAGAACGCGCTAAGAACTACTGTACTAGTTCTGACAATTTTTGGGCTCGTATGGGGCGGTTTAGTGCCTCAAACTGGACTCAGAAGGTTTTTCAGTGCAAAAAGCAGAAACTGAAACTTGAATAACTTTCAAACCGTGAATGATCTTGACCTGATTCTTTTTCCAAAGTGCTTATTTTTCTGTCTTGAACCTTCCCATAAATTTCTGTCTTTCCACGCCTTCAAATTAACACCTGCTAAAAATAGCAATTAAGCAAAAAAAGCAGAAAAACAGTTCTGAAAGTTGTGAATTCTTATTCAACAAAAAGGGTATCAAGAAATGCAAAAATATCTACAAAATATAAAACAAAAGGAACATAAATGAAAGTATATTTTTGGGTGATGAAAGATTTCCCTCACAACATTGGATGCTCCTGCATCATTTTAGCTCAAAGGGCTTCTCAGACAAAAAGTGCCTCCATTTTTGTAAGGCATGAACAATAGTTGCTAACTCTAAATTATGGGGGGAATAGTTTACTTCATGTGTTTTCAACTTTCTAGATTCATAAGCCACTACTCCTTCATCTTGAATAAGCACTCCCCCTAATCCTTCGATAGATGGATCTGTTACCACTATGAAATGTCCATTTTGATTTGGAACCCTTATGATAGGTGTTGTAGTTAACTTTTCCTTTAAAATTTGAAATTCCTTATCACCTTTTTGTATCCACATAAAATTTTTATTCTTCCTTTGTAATGATGTGATAGGATTCACAATCTTAGAGAATCCCTCTACAAACCTTCGATAGTACCCTGCTAAACCCATAAAACTTCTCGCTTTTGACACTTTTTTAGGAATCGACTATTCCACTATTTCCTTAATCTTTTCTATATCAACGAATATTCCTTCTTTAGATATAATGTGACCAAGGTATTGGACTTTCTTTTCAAAGAAGGCACATTTTGACAATTTGCCATATAATTTATGTTCCTTCAATCTTTGCAAGACTAGTTGTAGGTGAGTTAAATGTTCTTCTTCATTTCTAGAATAAATTAATATGTCATCCAAAAACATGAAGAAAAATTTATCCAAGAAATCATGAAACACAGTGGGTATGTACAGGATCATGATGGGCCAAAAAGTGGTGATATTGTGGGTATGTGTAGGGTATGTGGTTGACAACTTTCTTTTTACAAAAAATTGATGAAACAAAAAGGGTTTTTAAAGGAGATTCTAATCTTTCCACCAATATAAATTATGCTATAATTTGAATTTAATAAATTATTATTATTCATTTTCTATTTGAATTAAGACTAAAGTCCTAATTGATAGGCTAATTGAAAAATATCTATAGCTTTCAAATGGTATCACATTTTTTGAATCTGAAACATGCATCACATTCTATGCTTCACATACTACAGGATTAAAAAGAGAAAAATTAAATTTCATGAAGTTTGAACAAGCAAGGTGGTTAGACATAAGAGTTTTATATTTTAAAAGTTGGAACAAAAATCATAATTAATTATTTGCTTGGAAAAATTACAAAAAATATGCATCACATCTGGACATGAGTCCTCCACTTATATCTAAAATATTATAAAAAATATTATCATTTTATTGTGGTTAGGGTGAATTGAGGACAAAACACCTACTTCTTAATTTTTTTTCCCTAAAAATTTAAGTACTCTTTTGCATTAAAATTTCAAATTTTCATAAATGATTTTTCTTTATTTAGAAATAAAACCTAGTAGTTTTAGAAACTACATTTAATTTTCTACAAAATTCTATTTTTACCTTATTTTGAAATAATATAGATAAATTATTCAAATTTTTATGTCAAGTTACCTAACTCTAATTTTTCTAAATTTTTCACCACTTGTTTTTCCATGGTAGTCCTACATACCCCACTATTCATTAGGTTCATGAAGTATCTAGGGCATTAGTCACACAAAGGTACAACCATGAATTCATTAATGCCATTATCTTTTCACAAAGGATGTTTTGGGATATGCTCCTCAATTCTTAATTGATTATAGCACGTCATTAAATCTATCTTGGAGAATCTTGCTACTCCCTTCATTTGGTCAAAATGTCTTCAATTCGAGGGGTAATGGATGCCTATTCTTTATTGTGACCTTGTTTAGCGTTCTATAATCAATACACAACCTTATGGTTCCATCCTTCTTCTTAACAAACAAGATAATGGGTGCTCCCCGGGGGGACACACTTGTAATTAAGCCCTTCCCAAAAGTTCTTCCAATTGCATTTTAATTTCCTGTAATTCTATAGTGTTCATTCTATAAGGTGCCCTTGACATTGGTTCAACCCCTAGTAAGATGTCAATGGAGAAATCAAATTTTCTTTTTGGGGGTAATATTGGTAATTCTTCTGATAATACATCCTTATATTTTTGCAAAAAGGGGAAGTTTTCAAAGGTTGGAGTATTTTATTCTTCATTCTCATCAAAACTTACTAAGTATATTTGAGCTCCTCTTCTTCTTTCCTTCTTTAATTGCATTGCTGAGATGGTTTCTGCATTTATAGGTTCAAATTTTCCCTGTATTTTGAAGCTTCTTCCCTCATCATTGTAACACTCAATCACTTTATTGTAACAATCTACATTAGCATGGTAATGTGTTAGCCAACTCATCCCAATAATTACATCATATACTCCTAGGGGAGCCACATAAAGGTCTACCATTATTTCAAATTCAGGAAATTGCACCCTTGGCTTTGATAAATATTTGGTTACTTCCCTAGTTGTCTTATCCCCATACTGAACCGTCCATGATGATTCCATATGGTTAACTCTTAGTGTTAACTTTCTTACTAATTTTGATGAAATGAAACATTCAGATGACCCAGTGTCGACAAGAATTGAAATTGGTTGGTTGAAGAGGGTACCTGTGGTTTCTACGGGAACATTCTAGAATCTTGTCCTTTGATTTCTAACTGTTGCATGAATCCTTTGTTGTGGTCCTTGTTGGGGTTGGTTGTTTCTGATTTAACCTTGCATCCTTGGGCAATCTCTAGCATAATGATTTCCTCCACACATAAAACACCTGCCTGGTGGTCCTCGTTTAACTTGGTTCCTAGGAGGATTATTCATTGCTTCATTGTTCCTTAGTGGATAAGCTACCTTGTTAAAATTCAGTTGATTATTCATGTTATAATTATCCTTGTTATTATTGTATCCATTTCTTGGATTCTGATTTGGTGGTGGTCTTCTTTCTGATGCATTATTCCTTTGGTTTTTATTGACATTGGGGTTTCCCTTAAACTCATGTTTCCTCTTATTGTTAAAGTTTTGTCTTGCTGCTGCTAGGGCTTGCACCTTCCTTTCTTGTTTAAGAGACTTTTCTAATACCTCATTCATGTTCTTAGGTCCATGCATATCAACCTCTGCCCCTATGTTGGTATTTAGTCCCAATATGAATTTCCTTGCTTAGCTCTTTTCATCTTTCTGATACATTGGCACATATTTCAATAATTTGGCAAACCTATCCCAATATTATTGAATTGTTAGGGTCCCTTGTCGAAGGTTGTGGAATTCTGCCATTTTCTCATCAAAGAATAACTGTGGTAACCACCTTTTATGGAAAAGATGAACAAATTGTTCCCATGTGATTGTGTCCTTATTGTATCCATTTTGTTCCTTAGCATTGGTCCACCAACTGGCTGCCTCCCCAATGAGTTGATAAGATCCCCATAAAGCCTTAGTGGTTTCACTAAAATCCCTTAACTCAAATTATTTTTCCATTTCATTCAACCAATTTTCTGCCCCTTCACCTATTTGTTTCCCATCAAACTTTGGTGGAGTGATTTTCTTTAGATCCTTTGATAATTCCATTATGTCATTCCCTCTTCTTACTTCTACTTCATTTCCTTGATTGCTCCCAAGATTCTCCCTTTCTTGCTCACCCCTATTTTTAATATCATTTTGCCATGTCCTAAGGTCTTATGGATTTTTCCAAGTTGTTGATCTTATCCCTTTGTTTAGTTAGCAAATTTATTATGGCCTCCACCCTTGTTTCTTTATTTCTTTGCTCCTGCTCTTGGGAACCGCTAGCTCAAGTTACCCTTCTTCTTGCCATCTAGAATTTCCTCAAAAATTCAAATTCCTAAAATCAAAATTGGATTCAAAAATTTGTTGTAGATTTCCTATCTCAATACTATCCAACTTACTCAAAATATTCTTATGTTAATCAAGTTGTAGTGAGCTCAAGGCCTAGTCTTTGAACCTTTGCTCTGATACCACATGTAAAGACCCACACTTCCTTGAACCAAAAATTCCACTATTTTTATTTTTTTATGTAAATCCCTTAATGTCTTGCTCAATTAGTTGTATACTCAGGAACTTCTATCCATATGGGATAGGCATCTATCCATCTAGGATAGGCATCTAACCATACGGGTTAGGATAATGTCCATTTGGGACCAATATTCATCTATCCATCTGGGATAGGCATCTAACCTTTCGGGTTAAGTTAATGTCCATTTGGGGACCAAGATCTATCTATCTAAATAAGATAGACATCTAACCACATGGGTTAGAAAATGCTCTGGCCAGAGACTTAGACTCATCGGGACCATCCAGGTCCTAAGTCACTATCTAAAGACTACACTCCCCTGTTAGGAGTGCACCGATATTGTCGTCCTTAGGAGTATGTGAGATAATAATAAAAGCTTGAGTCTCGCCTCAGAATTTGGCCTAAAGCCTCAAGGAATCAAGCGAATCCATCGGGGATTCCTTCTGAGTATAACAAGTAATTTCCAACTTCAATTTTAATATTTATTTATCTTTCTTTAACTCAAGGTATCTTAGCAAGACCAACAAGGAAAACACCCTTAACCAATCCTAAATCCCCATCCTGAGCGCCTACGTACTAGGGACAACTCTATCCCTAGAATGCCTACATACATCATTTCAGCATGGGACCAAGGTGTATAGATGTAATTCTATTTTCTAATCTATTGTTTGATGTAAAAAATTTTGTGGGTACGCGACCCTTTCTAGGGCCATTGCCCCAGACAGTTTCTCTTCGGTTGCTACCCACATAAGGGAGCATATAAAGCATAAAGATTCATGGTGATCTTTTGCTTGTTTTCTAATTCATCTATGTCCTAAATTCCTATAAGTCGCGTCACCATTTCTCGTTAAATAACAAATCATCAAAGATAAAAGAATTAAAAGTCAATTCACATGCCCAAACCCTATTGGGTTTTTTTATGATTTTCACTAGCGGATGTAAGTCCATTATAGTATTATCTTTTTAGATTATCGATCGAAGAGGGATTTCCTGCCCCTTGGATTTTAACTCCAAAAATGTTCCTTATTACTCCCCAGTGATTTATAGGGACGATGCCACATACGTCGTTGTTGTAACTTTATTAGGCTATAAGTGCAGTAACTCAAGTGCGACAACATTACCCGTAAACGTGAGTCAGAGGCACCGTTAATATCGAACGCTGTTGGTTTTTTTGTTTTCCTCCTTTTATTTAAGTTTTCTATCTAAGAAGGAAATTAAATGCATTATCAACAATAAGAAAAGTAGATTGTGCACATAAACTAAATGGTAATATAAAAACTTTATACCTTCTTGCTAAGGAAGTAAAATTAAATGAACTTGCTAAAAAGAAAAACTATTTATTCAAAGTACATTTGCTAGAAATAAGTATTGCATCTACTTACATCCTATGAAAGTAAAACTTTTTGTGACAATGAATTAAATCATGAAAATAGTCAAATCCATTTGTGGAATAAAAACACTTATACATAATGTTAGATTCTTAAGAATGGGTGATCTAATTCAGAGATGGTATGAATCTAATTTTATTGCAATGTTAGTATTTCCTAGAAAAGAAACTTGAATCTATTTTCATAATCTATTTCATAGAGTAATCTAATTAAATTAGTTTTAATTTAAATTGCATAACACTAATATTTTCAAGATAAATATCCATGTAAGAAAGCATAAATAATTCCAACTCAAGGAGACTTCATGGCATAATCTATTGTCTCAAGACAAAAGGTTTATTAATTTTGATTGGATTGCATGAATAAATAATCCAACTAAAGAAGACTTGATTTTATAAGTTATTTCACTAATGTCTTAAGGTAGATAAACAAATACAATGTCTTAATCTAATAAGAGCCTTGATTTTAATTGTATAAGTTATACTACTAATACCTCAAGATTGATGATCTATCTAAAGGAGGTTTGCATTAATTTGCATAATTTTATTCTTGATAATACTCTAATGATTACATAATGATTTATACACTATGACCTTGTTGTAATTAAATGAATCAACCTTGTTTTAAAAAGAATTGAATCTACTTGCATATTTAAAGAATAACCATGATGTTGAAGAATTAAGTTTATAGCAAATTTATTAAATCGTAACTATGATGTTTGTGCTATAAGCCTTGAATCTTAAGAAGATAAATTTATTACATGGAGAGAAAGTTTATTTGAAGAATAACAATAAATCTAAGAGTTAAGTTTATGGCATAATAAGAAAGCACTTTTATTAAAGAGATATTATTAATTCCTTAAGTTAGTTTGTATTTTGTTTGCATGAATTCAATTTTACTACTTACCATTTGGTAAAACAATGAACCTCTCATTTAATGAAACATAAATTTAAACTTAAAATTTAATGTCTAATAGTCATAATTGTTATCATAGAATTGTAATTATTGTCATAAAGGTATAGTGTTGTCATAAGATATAAAAGTTGTCATTCCTCTATTTTAAAATCTTCTATAACCATACTCATAGTTTATCATAATTTTGATGAAGAAGAGAAGTATATTCAAAGTTCATTTGTTATATTCAACAATAGCTAGTAATCATTTCTTTTTTTTTTAAATAAAATTAAATACTATCTCATAGAACCATGGTTTGGACCAAATCTTCATCAATCATAGATGTTAGTTAATTTGTTGTCTTACTAATTTAGGGTAATATTATTAAAATTAAGAAGTTCATGGAATAACTTGAATTCATTTAGTGTATGAGCCCATCCTTTGATTGTTAATTAGATCAGATAATTTATTCTTTAATCTATCCAATTGATACCCCTTTGAAAATTCTTTCAATTTATTCATACTAAAAAAACTATTTTATTTATGACTTAGCTAAATTAAAAGAATAAATGTTTTAAAGAACTTTAATATAAAAACCCATATTATAAAACATATGTATTTAGATATATTTTATTTTAAAAATAATAAAACAATAATTTAATTTAAAGAAATAATATTTCTTTATAAATAAAAATAGATGAGAATGAACTTATTGATTTAAAGATAAAAATTAAAATTAATTTTTATCCTAGATTTAGTTTAGAAAAACAACGAATGGTAAGAACAATAATAGATTGATTCTAATATATATATATATATATATATATATATTCACAAACAAAGATAGGAAAGAGAGTAATAGTTTGACCCTAGCAAATTTTCTAGATTTGATTAGTTATTCTAAAAAGAAATCAAAATAGAGAAAACCTGGATGTTGATGGAGTTGCAACAATCTTCTTCCAAATCCTCTCTTTGTGCCTTCTTCAACTTGATTCTCCTTCCTTCAATCCTATCCTTCTTCAAAGTGATAGCATAAGATACCCTTCATGTGTTGTTGATGAGAGAAGAAATGGCCTCAATTTATAGACTTGAGGGGAGGTAAATGGAGGGCCAAGATTGGAGATTGATTCAACGGCTAGGATTGTTTGAGAAGGTGGGGTTTGGATTGATAGCCTCACTTTGTGACAAGTGTCACAAGAAGAAGGCTTTAAAAATAGGACCACATGGCATGGGGAGAGGAGCTAAGGGTGCTCACACATGTGTGAGCACACTTTGGAAGAGGTGGATATGACAAGTCCCCACACCTTTCCCAAGACCATAAAACTCGTCACTCCTCTTTAAGTGACTTTTTAGGGGTTCATACTTTGCCCAAAAGGCCATATTATGTTTTCAATAAGCTTCCACCCCATAGGTACTTATCCTGGGGGTTCATTTTTACCCTAAAGTCAATAGAACAAGCCCAAATAACTATATGAAAGAGAATTCTAATTTTAAAATACAAAATTTGATTTGTGAGCACACCTTGGGTAGATGGGATGTTGACATGTCTATGACATATAAAAGAGAGGGTGGTTTGATAATGACATGTCTATGACATGTAACGGAGGGTGGTTTGACCATGTGTGCTCACACATGTGTGAGCACACATGGGGAAGCCAAATGGCTAAAAGAGGAAAGGTCACATGCATGGTGTGAACTCCCACACAAGGGTGAGTGGGGATGAGTTGTAAGGTGATAGTGACTTGTGCATGCAAGTTACATGTGAGTAAGATTAGAATGAATTTTTAAATTTTAAAAAAATGATAATGAAAATTAATTAATCAATTAATTTAGGATTAACTAATTAATGGATTATGAAGGATAGTGGCATCTCCCTAATCATGATTAATTAGATTAAATGATGTATTATATTAATTAATGTGACTTATGAAAGTGGTTAATTTTATTAATAATAGGTTATTCTAATCAATAATGCTTAGGATAGGATGATAACACTTGTTACCTAATTACTTATTTTTTATTTTTTATTTTTATTCAAAATTATTTTATTCTTTATTATTATTATTTTTTTTCTAACACCATGTGCTGAAATTGTTAATGAAACACCTATTTATTAATGTTGTTAACTTTTATTTGTTCCTATGTATTTAATAATTTAATAATTCTTTTTTTTTGTTCTTTATTTAATCTCTACCTTCTCCACACATAAATTAATTGTATAAACCACTTACATAATATTACCACACAAAATTATAGTATGTCTAAAGTTTTAACATAAAGAGGGTCATGACACTCACTCACTTTCTCCCTTATGGAACTTCATTGGTTATATGATTGCCTAGAATGTAGCACCAAATTATTTGATATGTTAATTTCACTCTTGATTTGTCATGATATGACAAAGAGGGTTCCACTCAGTATACTTACCTCTCTTAATATTTTTCAGCATTTGTTTCATCCACATCACTTGAGTGCAGTTATTTGCAACAACAATATACTTTGCTTCAGCAATAGATAGAGAAATCAAGTTCTATTTTTTACATAACCATGACACTAGCTTCTTCCCTAGGAAGAAATCACCACCATACTAGTACTCTTCCTATCACCTACATCTCTTGCCCAATCCACATTAGTATATGCATTCAAAGTAAGATCATCATCCTTAGGATACCAAAGCCCAAAATCAATTGTTCCTTTCAGATATCTGAAAATTTTCTTTATAGTAGTCACATGGGATTATTTTGGATCATCCTAAAATATAGCAACCATACATACAACATCTATGAAGTTTGGTCTAGTCTCGGTTACAGAGCAATCACCAATCATTGATCTGTATCTTGTTTGATTTTCTTTAGGAGAATCATCATTCTGTGTTAACTTACATTTGGTTACCATGGGAGTACCAACAAGTTTTGAATCATCCATGCCAAACTTCTTCAACAACTCTTTCACATACTTAGACTAAGATATAAATATCCCCTTGTCTAACTGAGCAAATTGCAATCCCAGAAAGAACTTCATCTCACCAATCATGCTCATCTCAAATTCATTCTTCATTTCATCAACAAAATTCATACATAGTTTGTCATATCCTTCAAAAATAATATCATCAACAAAGACCTCAATAATTAACCCTTTATCATGATCCAACTTGAAATATAAGTTGTTTTCAGCAGTACCTTTATTGAATCCAAGCTTTAGTAAATATTTATCCAGTCTAGAATACTAGGCTCTAGGGGCTTGCTTGAACCATATAGAGCTTTCTTCAATCAA
>VDFB02174813.1:0-25721 GCA_007258455.2 Sequoia sempervirens | reverse complement strand
ATGATCCCCGGGGCCATATATTCACACCTCGCCCGTCATTGGGATCATAGTGTACATTCTTGGTGTAGGATTACATTTCAATGCTGGTTTGGTTTTGCTAATGCTAACGGGTGCAATTGTTGAAGTGTTGCTGATGTGAAAATTAAAAAAAATTAAGGGGGTATATTTCAATGGTATCAGAGCCAAGATCCTACCATCCTATGAAAAGACAAAGCTCAGTCTACAGATGAGTGGCAAAAAAATCAGATTCTACACCAGAGGTCATAACTCAGTTTAGTTTCAACTTCCAGAAGTTCCAAAGATGTTACATTTTCTGATGTTCAGGATCCGTGAGAAGTCAGATTTGATTATGGCTTCTGAAGAAGAAAGAAGTTTGGCAAGGTCGTTTTCCATTGCAGGTACAAGACTCAATAAAGAATGTCAGACAAGAGGTGAAGAAGTGAGTATACTATCAGAGTTGGAACATTGTTTGAGCCAAGTCTAAGAATCACCTACTGACTTGTTGAATAAGGCATTATCTCTTGCAATAACCTCTTTGATTCATCCTTATTGGATAGGGCATCCAAATGAAGAAATCAGTTTGTTGGTTACTTCATGCTTTAGTGAAGTTATGAAGATTCTAACACCTTTGATATCTTATGGTGATGAAACTATGAAGAAGATTCTTCATAGGATTGTAGAAAGTTTCCAAGATCTTGATGAAACCGGTATGTAAATTTTAAAGAATAGATTATATGCACAGAAACTTAATTCAAATCAGAAAAAATAACACAGCAAATACCCTGGGAAAACCATCCTCTTGAGGGAGAAAAACCCAGCAACAAAGATCTCTCTTACATATATAAATAGTGGCAACAATTCCCTTTACAATGAGGCCGAACACAAGGCCAAAATTTTGTACCTACACCAGATACAATAACAGATAATGACCTGCACTTCTGACAATATAAGACTACCCTTCAAAGATATTCAAAATTTTCTCTTGATCAAGTTCGCACTCAGCTCTAGATATAATTCGCACTCAGCACTTGATATAATTCGCACTCAGCACTTGAGAGATTCGCACTTGACTTGCCTCTTGATAAAATTTGCACCTTAATGAATAGAATAAATCGGACTTGCTTAATGATCAAGAGATGAAAGGTGACCTTGTATATATACAAGTGAGAGAGGTCACACCTCTTCATATTACAAGGTCGGCCAGAATACAATAATATAAATAATAAATACAAATCATCAGGAAGGTCGGCCTCAAGTGAAATTATAATGTTGCCAAGAGAAGCGCCCACTTTAAATAAATGACTCATATAAATAAATAGCCGATAGGCTACATTTATTTATGTCTTCACTCATGGCTGGAAGGATGAACCCAAAGCTGCTCAATAACATTAACACGGTAGCTTTCAATTTCCCAGAAGAGTTGCTAACTTAAACATATTTTCAGATCTCTGGACAAGTAACTTGCTATTAGACTTGGAAATGCAAGATCAAATTTATCACTTGTTTCACTACGTTTTCATATCCACTTGGAGTGAACAAGAAGAGAATGTTGTTGTAGCTGTAAAGAAAATTTGTATTCTCACTATTAAAGAGGCTGATGAAATTCCACCAAATGTATCTCTCCTCTTGGACGCATATGAACGTGAACAAAAGGTTTCTCCTATTGCTGATATGCTGATCAAGGAATTGTTTAATCAATGTGAGGAGAAATTGAAGCCACTTTTAAAGAAGATAGAGCAACATGAAGGAAATATTGGTGGTGTCCTGAAACCAATTTATGATCATTACCATAGCGATGTCGTTGATGGTGATTCCGATGTGTTTATACCTTCCCTTGTTGAAGATTTGGTGATGGATAATTCCCCTCTTGCTACTATCCAAACTTCTCAAGAGTTTTCACAAGACAAATTTATGACAAGTAGCCAAGAAGACCTCTTTGGTATGCATTGGGCTGCTAATGAAGAAATCAGTAACATACTTACACATGATGGTTTAATAGAAGATTAAAATGTTTAAATTTTCAAAACAGCTAGCATTGAAGATTCTTCACTTCATCACGGTGGTGACATGGGTAGTCTTGGCTTTGATCAACAAACTGAACCATTGGAAAAAAAATGTTTTTGAAGATATCAGTTTAAATGAATTGGGAGGTGACTGATACATCGAGTCAAGATTCCAAGGAAAGCACGATAAACACTTTCCTGTTGATCATCACCATCAACCCTTTAGCATTTGGGATCCAGGTCTGATGGCACCAAGGTATGATAAAGAACCTATGTGAGATGAATTTCCCTTTGATCCTGACGAAGATCAAAAATCAGATTGCTTTGCAAGCTATGAGGTGGCCATTAGAGGAGAAGGTGTCTTTAATGAAGAAGCTTGCTTGAAAAAGTTCCATAATGATTCCTTTGAAGTGGTTGCAACCACTAAAGAAGAGAATGTTGCTACGGAAACTCTCCAAACTGCGATCAATAATGACTCATTGATCGAGTTAGGGGCTACCATAACCTTTGATCAAGGAGACGGTGAAGAAATGGAGTCTTGGAGCAGTTGTGAGGGCGACAAAGACAAAAAACAAAGTTCTGATTTTCAATTGTAGCCTATCAACAGTTGATCATCCACGCATTCTTGTGAGTGGGAAGGTCAATTCAGTGTGTCCGTTGCAAGGAAGTGCAAGCGCTATCCTTGTTTGATCACACACAAAGTTTGATTGAAGAGTTTTTCTAGAAGGCTCAACTGGAAAAGAAACCAAGAGGAGTTAAGGATGAACTTGCTCTCCCTAATCTGCAACTTATCAAATACCCCTTGGAAACATTGAAGTCGGAGTTCATACACTTGATTGGTGATCGAGATTATGCCATTGAGCTTGCAAAGAAGACCCTTAGAGCATCCCAAAGAAAAGAGAGAAAGGTTGATGAGCTTACTCATGAGCTTGAATCAACAAAGGCTATGTTAGAAGAAACTCAAGTGGCATTAATGGAGGTAGAAAATCAACTTGCTGATTTCAAATTATTTAGAGAGCAAGAGAATGGGCAAAAAGCTGAAGAAATCAAGCAAGCAATTGAAAAACTTGATAGTCTACAAGAAGAGTTTGACTTGGGGAACTTTCCACGAAAATCAGAAGTTGCATGTGCAGATTTGGATCCGCTAGTTGGAAGTGAGCAAGATGAAAGGGATGACTTCCAAGTTTTTGACAATCCTCTCTTTCAAATGGGTGCAAAAGCGACTTATAACAATCCTCTTTTAGTTTTGGAAAATGAATCATGTAATGAAGTGACCCAGCATGAGGTCGAGTATGAATTCCGAGCTATGGATGCTTTGATATCACTCTATGAGGAAGATGGACTAGAACATGGCATTTGCACTCATCTCAATCCATACTTTTGGTCGAGTGATGCTTTACCTTATACTAGTCAATTTTGGGAGTTGTAGTTGAAGTCATCTTATGTTTCACACTCCAATGTTGTTGAAGCTTACACGCATTGGTTTTAGAGGTTCATTAGAGGGGACGCCAATTTTATGAGTATGCACTTGGTTTTGACCACCACTTGCAAATGTGTTGAATTCTCTTTCCTGTGTGTTGGAAATCATTTTCAGTTGGGTATCCATGCTTGGGATCCTCAACATCGGTTGATGGAGCTAAATACTCGTGGAAAGATGAACTTCTGGAGGGATAAGGATCAAATTATGAAATTTTTTGGAGCTGTCCCTTTCATTACCAGCCACTTATTGGTTTCGTTTGTTCATCGACAAATGGATTGGAGAGAAATTTTGAGTAGATGCATTAATTTGGACGATGATTTTCAATATAGCAGCAGCTCTTCATCTTCTTGGGTGCTGATTATCCTTAAATCAGATAATAAGTCAATCATTTCAGTCATGGTGAGCAGTTGGTATACTTATTGTCAGACTTTGCAGTCTCCTATCAGGACTGATTTTTGGCCTCAAATGCAAGAAGTGATGATTCAAAGCAATCTGAATCCGTCTTTGGGAGGTGTTCAATTTGTTCCCAATGGCTATTCCTATGCTTTCCCTTTTACTTATGCTTGGGGCAGCAAACCTTTGATTGCCTTGGTTCATCATTCTGAGGCTCATGGAGTTGGAATTGTGAGAAATTTTTATAGTCTTCATGGTTGTATCATGATAATTCAGTTGAAGCGTAGTGGCTCCATGTGGAGTGATGGGGATGAATTCGTTGAGCTCTTGCAAAGAATTGCTTTCCCTTTTGCAAGAAGATTTGGAGAAGTCGCATATGTTCTCGTGGTTCTGCTTAACACCTTGAGGAGATATGCTAAGGATTACAGTTTTGAGTTGAGTGGACTCTCTTTTCCGTTGCCCAGGATTGTGATAGACAGTGGTATGGTTGATATTGATGACTCAGAGTCTTTTGGGCGTGAAATGCTGCAAGGTGTTGACTTCAGTCCCTCCAGTCTATTCATGGATGGTAACATTTGCGAGTTACAAGGGAGGTTAGTGTAGTTTTCGCATGATATTTTCACTGATGTGATCAAAGTGATGCAGCATCGGCATAGTGGTTCCTTCTTGAGACGAACATGGGACCCTAGGATTGTACTTGGTTTGGCATGGATCAACTTTAATTTTTCTAGGAGTTGTGGTGATATTGCTTGTGGACAAGCAATTTTGGAAAGGGCAGACTATAATGTCCCCATTTTTAGCACTACACTTTCCAGTGATTGATAGCCCATCCCTAGATGCCTGTAGGCTAGTCAGAGGCAAAATTAGGGTTTCCGACTACTTAAAGGTTTCTTTTGAGGATTCACGAGTTTGCATGTTGGAGTTTTGCAGATTGGTTTTTGGATTCCTTCTAGGTTTTCAGAGAGCTTCTAGATGATATGGCATGCATTTGAAATTAGGGTTTCCTATTTTTTAGGAGGATACTTTGGCAGTTTTGGAGGCTTGCATATTGGAGTTTGACAGTTTGGATTCTAGATTCCTTCTAGGTTTTCAAAGAGCTTCACAGTGGTGTGACATGCAACTAAAATTGAGGACTTTTCCAAACTTACTATTTTTAGTAAATTGCGACGGCTGCTCAAAATGTGTTTAAAACGTAGTTGGACACACTTACTATTTTTAGCAATATGCTATTTTTAGTAAGTGCTATTTTTAGCAAGTTTTCAACAAGCTAGTGCAGTGGCTATTTCTAGCAAAACAATATGAGCAATATGGTCTCCAACATTCTTGGAGCTTGTTTTGGCAAGTTGAGTGTTTAAAGCAATTCTTATGTTGGACGCCTCATTTGGTAAGTTTAATGTCTTAAGGGAAATATCAACTAAGGCAAATTGGACGCCTAGCTTAGAGATATATTTGAATTTTATAAAGTATTTCACTTAAGTGATTTGGACGCCTTTATTTGTGAGTGATTGCATTTTAATAGAAGTTATACTCCTTATAGGCTTTGGACACCTTTATTTGTGAGTGATTGCATTTTAATAAAAGTTATACTCCTTATAGGCTTTGGACGCCTAAGTCAAGGAGGCTCAAAGTTGGAATTCAAAATGCAAATTTGAAATGAAATGAGAATCTCATTTGCGCGTCTCTTTTGGAGGGAAAAGGTCTTTTGATATTTTGGGTTGAGAATGCTATATATACAGGGTCTTGCTCTCTCATTTGATCATCCATTGTTTATCATAATGAAATGTTAGTTGAAATGATTTCAGACACATTGCTTCAAGGAATGCATAACTCCTAGCTTATCAATTTCGTACTTGAGAAATAGTACCTAGCTGGTTTGAGACTGCTTTTTCATCCAAAGGTTGCAGATTGAGCTTCATAGGGAATGAATTTGAAGATATTTATCTTTTGGAGATTTTTTCATCAGTTTTTATGTTGCTGGTTTGGCTTGGCTAGAAACACCTTTTCGATCATAGCTCCTTGCACAATTTTTTTATGGTTCTAGGTACTTGCCATATCTTCTCCTATACCCTGGGCACCCCTTCTAGCAAGTTTGCAGATTTTATTGAGGAGTTTTGAATTTATTCTTGCTGGTCACCCTCTTCACGAAGGCTGTAACTTGCCTGCCACTGCATTGGGAAGCGTGCTCATCCATTTTGGAAAGTTTGGTGGTGTTTGTTGGCTTGATCATGGTCGCCCCTCTCCTTGGCTTCCATTGCCTTTGATTTCATGTCATTCAGAGGAGTCTTCATCGAGTTATGAGTTTTTCGGTGTGATTGGAGCTTGCTGGTCTAAGAATTCTGAATGCTACAAATTCACATCAGATTGGTATAAGTTCAGTTTTTGGCTTTTTTTCCTTAGTTGAATAGCTTGCTTTCTTTTGGAGATCATCTACTTTCAGTTTGGAGTGCTTTGGACATCTAATTCTCATTGTATCTTGCAGATTTGCTCATATTGTAAGGCTATTATCAGTAATACTGATTCAATCGTTTATTTCTGCAATTTACTTCTTGTAATTCCCACTATTAGTGGAAGAGGGCAGGCCTCACCGCTCTATTTACTTTCTTGCATAAGCTATTTCATTCCCACGATTTGGTGGAAGAGACAAGCCTCGCCGTCTTTACTTTTCAATAACTTGCATTCTTCATCATGTTGATCGGCTGAGCAGTCAATCTACTCCCGCTAAATAAGTGGTCGAGTTGTATAATTTGTATTTCCAACATTTCCATTTACTAAGTAACGATCCCCGGTGCCATATGCTCACACCTCACCCATCATTGGGATCTTGGTGTAGGGTTACATTTCAGTGCTGGTTTAGTTTTGCTAACGCTAACGGGTGCAATTGTTGAAGTGTTGTTGCAAAAAAAATTTTAAAAATTAAGGCGGTATATTTCACAATCACTAAAACCTTTAGTAGAGTCTTCACAGTTAATGGAGTAATGCCATACCCATAACCCTAGGGAAGTTGCAAACTATTAAAACAAAGAACAAAAAAAATTTGTTTAATTACAATTACATCACTCATTCCCAGAATGAGGTAAATCAATAACATGATTGCTTATTACAATTTCCACCTCGATAACAATGAGGGGTAAAAATAATACAAGAATGACTAACATAAAAGAACCAAGGTAGCAACTGGATCCCACGAGCTCTCCAACACGAAAGTCTCATCCACATAAGCAAACGACAAAAGAACAATGGAGTAAGGTGCGCGTTCCACCCAACCAAGTGATACCCAAAGGCTCACCCCCTGTGCTAGGAGATAGTAACAAGGATTTCAGGTCAAGACCAACAACCTCCAAACCTAGGCAACATGACTCAACTTAAAAAGATACGAACATGACATCACATGACACAAAGGTTACAATGCTTCCAAATTTTAAGTAAATGATCACATCATGAATACAAACATATTGTTGACTTAGGAGAAGTGTCATCACAATGTCGCATGGGATATCCTAGCAAGTCTTCCTAGGTCCCGGCCCCCATCTCGAGATATCCTTGTAACCTCTAATGACTCCCGGCCCCACATGCAAACCAATGCAGAATTAGTTATCTTTCGAAGGGACAAGATAACGATCTTGCCATTCCAATCCTTCCTGTCTCATCCCAAGTCTATACAAGCACTTGCGTCCATGAGAGAGGCAAAATTAATCTCTTTAAATGTTGGTACCACCTACACTAATCAATTGGTTTAAGTTTTCACTAAATTAACCAACTTACATTGAGATCTCCTGGCACCACTTTGTGTGTCGGCCCTCAATGTAAGCCACTTCTCTATGACAACACGTGAAACTATACCACAACCAAAGGGTACTCAAGTGCAACCTAGGGAGAATGAATCCCTAAACATGACATGAAGTCAACAAGCCCGTTCCTGATAACCAGGTACAACACTGGACACTATTATGCACTACCCAAGGAAAACAAGGTTGGTCGACTTGACAACAACCCCAAAACATAGAAGACAGTTCTATCTGGAAGACTTACAAATCTGACTCAAATCCCAACAAGAATGAACGCCCCACGATGAAAGGAATCTTGCAAACAATATAAGGTAATCTACATTAGGATTTCGTAAATCCAATCATTCATCGCATTAGTGCACTTAATCAAATTAAATAAACTATGTTCTTGCACAATCACATAAGGGTTTGATTATTCATTTGATTCTTGTTGACGCAATACACACAATAAATTAAATCAATCTTTCCTTTGCTATACCATGATTTTCCATAAACAAATTTTCGTCTATCCCTTTACAAATATCTCATTTATAAATTAAATACTTCTTCTCTTTTAAGAAAATAAATCACATTTAAATATACATATATATTTATTAAATATCTATGTAATCAGATATACATATATATATATATATACTCGATATATATATATATATATATATCTAATTACATATATATTTTTTAAAATATATATATAATTGGTATTTAAATATGAATGATAATTACTTAAGCATTTATTAAAATATAATATACACATATTATAATATATATATATTATATATAAATAATATTAAATTATTATATACAACATATATATTAAAATATATATATAAATTATATTTTAATTCATAAAATAAAACATTGATATCAAATTTCATATTATATGTATTAAATATAATAAAAAAATGAATTTCATAAAACAAAAAGTGACATCATTTAGGGTTCGGCTGTGCCCTGCTATGAACAGGGGACGCAACCCCCATTGATGGGGTTGGTGACCTGTGTGGGTAGCGTCGGCGCTGCCTCCACAGGCCGTTGACGCCCATTAATGGGGATGCGTGGGGTTGAAACCCCACCCCTATACACTTCGCCCAGCCCAAAAATAAGCAAATCCGCCATGCGCGGATTTAAATAAAATTTTTGATTGGTAAAAATAAAACGGATTTTCTGGTAAAACCATAATGATAAAAACAACACAATTTTTCATTTCTTCGAATTTTTTGTTTAAAACGAAACTCACAAAATATATATGTATATATTTATATATATATGTATATATACATATACATATAACCAGGTGTATATATATATATAAATATACATATACACAGTCATAATAAATGACTGTAAAAATACTTTTTTTTTTCAATACCCAGATTGGGCAAATGCTCAATCTGAGAAATAAAATAATTTTGCCATTTGAAATTACAAGATTTAACCCATCAATAAAATATTTCTCACAAATTAATTGAAGATTTTCCAAGCAAACACAATTTATTAAGAAAATCTATTTGAATCCCCATGCTTGTTTTCAAATTTTCTGTTGATAGTTTGAGGATGAATTTTTGAATCTTTTCCTTGTTTCCACAATATGTTGAGAATTCTTTTGTTCAAGTTGAATGGAGATTTTGTCATGGGTTTTCCTCTAAATCAAAACTTGAACTCCATAACCAATTTGAACCAATTCAAAAACAAGATTTTCAAATAAAAAATTGCACAAGAATTAAAAGAAATTGCACCTTATGTTTTCTCCAAGCTTCAAATCCTTCAATGGAGATCTTTCTTTTTTTTAATTTTGCTTCACCAAATTTCTCCAATCTTTTCTTCACAATTTTCTCCAAGAATTTCAATCCAAGTTTTCTCTCCAAAATTGCAAATTAAAATTCAATATAAAACAACAATTACCTTATGCAATCCCTTCTCCAAATTTGTCAAACCCCTAATTTTGAACTCACCCACCAAAATTTATTGCTAAAACTAGATATTTTATTTTTGCAATTTCATAAAACAATTTCTATTTCCCATTGTAATTTGCATAATATTAATTTGAAACAAAGATCTATTTGCAACCCAAATGCTAATTAAATTTTCTTTCTTCCACAAAATTGAATTTACCAATTTACAATTAAAATCATTTTTAATTTTATTTCAAAAAGGAATGCAAGGCAATTTCTTTTTTTTTTTTTTGATTTGTCTCAATATTTACTAATGCTAGCACAATCATTTTAATTTAATTTATCTATATATAAATCTAATCCATGATTAGATTATTTTATTGATTGAATTGAATTAACTAATTAATTAATAGTCGCTCGTTTATTTATTTTGACAATGCCATTAAATAAAACAAGCACCGATTTAAATTGCAAATTTAAATACAAGGGCAAGGGGAGAAGAGACCACAAAATAACTTATCCCAACTAACAACCCAACAACACACTATGGCTAGGGTGATGTCACGACACCAAAAACATAGCTACTATCTCCCAATCGTTTTCCGTTGGACAAGGGACAAGCTCAGACCTGTGGAACCAGGTGGAGTCAATGTCTTGTACCTGCATCCTACACACAATACGAGTGTCGAAACATGCATATATATATATATATATATTGAAACACACCATGAAGAGGAAATCGCGGAATCATAGGGCACTCGCATGTGAGTGATGTGATCCCGTCCCCTTCACCAATACAATATCGCTAACTGACGCATCTAATCATCAATGATATAATCAAACCATAAAGCATCAATAATTCACATACATACTAATTTAATCCATAACATGAAATAACAATAACATCTGAATTAAGTACCATCACATCAAAACATAATGTTTACATCACTTAACAATTAGCGGACAAAATTAATTAAGTTTATACCCAACGTGCTAACCAAGCAAAACATACATGACGAACATTGTTCGATCAAAAGACAAAATGGAGGGGTGTTACGAGAACGTTGGGGGCCGGTAGCTAATTCAACCTATGTGTTGTTTGATAACATCCTCCTTAATATTTTTGCACAACATCCTTGCTCGATAGCATTTACAGCAATCCTTTTTGCTAGAATAATTGAAGATTGTCCAACAATGTGTTGAAAAGTTTCCTCTTATTGTCTTCTAACAATATGCAATGATAAATTGAGGATGATTGAAACTAAAGTGAAGTGGATTTTATTGGTTGGAAAGGGAGAGATTAATTGAAATATTGAACAAACTATAAGCAAGAGTGTAATGTCACTTTTCTCTTAGTGTTATTTAAGTTTCAGCTGCAGATTTAATTTAATAAATATTAGAGTTAAAAGATAATTTGGAATCTGTAAGGTTATCAAAATAAATATAAATAACAAATGAAAACTATAACATGTGAAAATATAGCAAGAATTCTAAAATAAATAATTAACATAATAAATTGAATAACCTAACCACAAAATTTAATCAAATTAACATCAAAAACATATATATGTTCTTCCCGATATCTTTTAGCATCAATAGTTTTCAATACTTATTTGAACCAAAGCACTTGGAAATGTCAGTCTCAAGAAGATTTTAGTAGCAAAGGGCCTCGTAGCTAGGACACACTCTAGAGAGCCTAAGTAAAAATGGTATGTGCCTACTTGCACAAAACTGTGTGCCTAATTGCATTGAAGAACATGTGCCTACTCGCACTGAAGAAAATGTGCCTACTCGCACAAAATCCCTAGTCAAGACAATCCTAGGTGTACTCTGACCCCAAGTTGGACACACTTAGTGTCTCCCCTTCTCCAATGCCCTTAGCCAGCCAAAACACCTTCTTCTTCCTTGAGTGATCTCCATACCCCTTCCAAGCTTCACATAAATGATTTATATAAGCCTTAAGGGGTGGTTTTCAAAACATCACACCCTTTAACAAAGGTTGTCTTTAATTATTATTTAATAATTATAATTATTCCTCCCATTTTAAAAGAGTTCTCATAAATATTCTTCATTAATCTCCATTTTAACCAAAGGTTCATATTATCCTTTATTTTTCTATCTCCCTCTAATACCTTCATAACTTTCTTTTCATTTTGGGGAAAAAGTTTCATAACAAGAGTGGCAAGTACTTATAAATTACATAGCATGAGCATGCAAAAAAACACACTTATAAATAAGTGCTTTTAATCTTCGATTTTTTACCAAGGGTAATTTAATGCCCAATTGCTATTGAAATTGTTATTCAAGATGAGTAAAGTGATTTTGTGAGTTCAATATTGTTTCATAATTTTTTTACGCTTTGTACTGCAGTCTTTATTGATCTTGGATTTGTAGCTTTGTATACAAATCTCCATATTTTATTTATATTTGCTAGCTGATATAGATCATTTGTTTTAGGTCACATGATTTTTGGTCTCTTCTTTCAGCCAAAGAGAGTGAGTATTTGCTAGCTGATAAAGATCATTTGTTTAAAGTCAAACGATAATAAAAATATCTTGCCTTCTGTAGAAGTGTTGATTAGCCTTGTGTCTATATGCAAGAACCAAAAAGACACATTACATCTGCTATCTAGAGTTCTGGGTTTCTAATTAATTTTTTTGTTACAAGGGAGTTTCTGCTTCTAATTTGATAAAGGTTTATCCTTACATGCTTTTTCATTTTGTATTGTCCTGAAAGGGAAAATTAAAATGCTAACAGTTATGGTAGTTTCCTATAAAGTGAATAACCTAAACGGTGCTTGTTTACATGCTGATGTCAATCTGATATTTGTAATGTCTTGAAAATTTGGCAAACACCACATGTTCAAAGGATCCTGTCTGCCATCATTGAATGATTACTCCAATAAAAAATTTAGATACCAAATATGCCCGCCACCCAGCCACCATGCCTGAAAGCTTTATATCTATGCATCCAACAGGGATCTGAGTACGATAGAGCTCAGATATATCAGCCCTTATGTGGGGGCTATAACTGATTCATATTCCACCTAGGATGGAAGGAATAATGTAAACCGACTGCATAACCATTCCACCACCCCTGCCCACCCCCACTAAAGAAGTGTTTAAAATATCCATAAAATTATTTTATGGTATTCTCAGATATATTTTCACATTTACTATTATAATTGCCATTATAAATTTTCTGAATCTTTGTACTTTTTTATAAGCATGTCAATTACTTTCATATGTCTCATATTCAATCCATAATTTCATCCTAGACTTGTAAAAACATTTCATATCCATATCCCATACCAAGCCATATCTGTATTTGTGCAACCTAGACTGAGGATAAGCCGAACAATTTAGACTTAAGTTGCATCACAGTACTTAAATTTATACTAAGTAATGCAAACAAAATTAAGTTGTATCATACGCAGCAAAAAAATTAAGTTGTATCATAATATTTAGATATCATTAACTGAAGTAAAGCTATTTGCATTGTCTATCATATTACAAGAATTTTGTGTTTTCATTCCTCTCCTTTCCTTTATATCCAGAAATCTACTGAACCATGAAATATTTAACAAAATACTAATTTGATACAATTAGTTATGCATGCAACTAAAATATACATAAAAAAAAAACCATGCAAATATTCACATTGTCAAATACTTATTAAATAGCAATACCCCACTAAACAAAGCCATGCCCCACAAAATCCTAAATTGAAATCCATAACTTGTATTCACTGCCAGACCCAAAAACTAACCTTCCAGTCTGAATATACTAGAGTTTCATTAAGATCAAGAACAAGGGTGAAAACATGCTGTTCTTGCGGAAGTAAGTCCGGAAGAAGTTTCTCAGAGGATGGTGCTGCAAAACCCTGTAGGTAAATAGAAAATTAGAAGAACTAAAAAAAGTATCATTCCAGACTTTGAAGAGCAAATAACAGAAAAATATAATTATTATTAATATTCATACATCTGTTACAAGCATAGAAAATGACTAACCAGAAAAATCTCATACATCCATATATGCATGGCTTCAGAAGCATCTATTTATTCATTCCTTCAGAAGCTTCTTTTTTCTACCAAGTAAAAATCCATTTGAATAAATAGCCCTTCTTCACTATCATTGGCTTAAATCAAGGAAATATCTACCTTCACTTGCTCTTCAATTGACCTCCTTATATCCAAGTACAGTTCAGCAGCTTTGGCTGGAACTACAAAAAAAAAGGATAACAATTATCAGAGCAAGCTCAATTAAGGAATGCTCCATTTTCCAGTGGATTTTGAAAAGTGATACATGTTTTTCCATTTTATACCCGGTCAATGAAGCCATACCCCACTATAATATGTCTATTACTGTCCCTTAGATTTTTCTGTGGGGGATGAGATGTAGAGAAAAACAGGATTTGCTTCTTTATAGGAAAAGATATGATTTTTCATTCTGAATATATTTATTAACACAAAACCAAGTACACATTTCATAGAAGTTAACAAGCCGGAGATTCCAATTATCTCAATTTTCATCTCAATCAACAACTAACATACTTAGAAATTATACAAGGAATCCCAATGATTAGAGCTTTCTTAGGCTATACTTTAGAGTTCAGAAAATGCCAGGAAAAGGATTTAACAGATAAATTAGTTCCTGGAAGGATTTTACAACCCTATAACAAAACAAGAAAAATTTGATATTCTACTAAATAGGAAAAAAGGGGGAATACAGTTTGCCAGATAATGGTACCAAAAGTATAAATTTGTCCATCTTTAAGTGCAAGTGGCAAGCTATTAAGTAGTAATTGTATACCATTGACGAAATAGATAGCAACTATGTAAATGATGTTTGAAGAATACCAAATTACTTCAGAGGCATAATATAACAGTTGATGATCTTTGAAATTAACCACCGTCTCATTATAAGTTCATGGATGACTACATTGTCTATAAGGAAGATGGCTTCATCTTTCCTCTAGAAACATTTTACCAAAGAATATTTTATATTTACTATTGTCTAGAAGAAATACATAAGAAAGTTCACTTGCTTGACAGGAAGGGGAATATAAAATATATAGTATATAAAATCCTGATTGGTGAAGAACACAATAGAATATACATATCAATGATGGAACATGCCAAGATGTGCTAGAAAGTCAATGTAATAAACATTTGGTCCCATGCCTGGCAAAATAGTCCAGGTCTCGTCTCTAATTGGTCTTAGCTTCTGTTATTGCTGTCTCCTGAAGCTTTTCTGTCAATTGTAAACAAACCTTAATGCCACCCTTCAAATGAAGTGAGCCCCTGTATAGATCCCTTTTTTAAATAAAAGTTTGCCTGTGTGTATCCTTTCTTTAAATAAAAGTTCAAGTATAATTTCAATTATTATATACAATAAGTTAGAAGAAGCAGGATCCTACTGTAAGAATCCAGGAAAGCTGCATTCCATAGCTCAAAAACTTGGCGAATTACTCACCACCTTGTGGGTGCTCTAGAATCAATAAGGCTTGGTTAGTCACTCACCTCAAAACTTGGAAATGACTTTTAAGTGAGTACCCTCTGGGTAACTCACCTGAAAATTCACGAGTACTTGCGAATTGTGAATCCATACTGAAAACTTGCCTACTTGTGGAAAAAGACAGGCAGAAGCAAGAAAACACACAAAACCCTCATATTTTCTCATCTACATTATTCTGTGTTTGACTCTTTGACAAAATTCCATCAATTTGAGGTGATTTAGACTCATTTGAGTGATCGAGGACTAATTCAGCAGATTTACTGACCAGATTTGAAAGATATTTAACTCTTTGTTTTTCATATTTTATTTACATTTTTGTTTTTGTTTTTTTCATTTCATTCTTCTTACCTTCTAGCATTTACAGGGTCTTGTGATTTATTTATTTTTTTTCCTTTTTATCCTTATTTAAAAAAAAATAGATTTACAATATTCAATGGACTTTCCAATTAGAGATAACATCCAAAAGCATCCAAAGTAGTAGCATGACAAGAGACCCCACTTGGAGTTATTGCACACCAAGTGCAGAGATAAGTGGTGCTGTGTAATTATTGTGGGGAGAATGAGAGGAAGCATCAATTGCCTCAAATATCACCTTGCACGAATCTCTGGCCAAGATGCGCAATTGTGTAACTCAGTGGAACCTAAGATTACATGAAAAGTAAATGCTCTCTTTGCTTTGTACGAGAAGAAGAAATTAGAAAAGAGGAGTACCATTGAGAAAATGGCAGCTATGAGAAATTCTCCCACAAAGTCAAAGTCTAATGTAGTGAACTCTTGGATTAGCCCATGAATACAAAGCTCATCCACTACAAATAATTGTAGTTATCACCTTAAGATATTGGGCAAAACAAAGAAGTACCATGAGGCAAAGATGGCATATAAAAAATCTTGGAATTGTAAAATCATGCTATTCAATGCATTGGTAGTCATCGGTCAATGCATTAACTATAGCTAGAAAAGGGTTCAGGGCACTAAGCCCATATGATTTGAGAGGGCCCTTGTTGAATTAGGCTGTGAAAACCATCAAGGTCATAGTCGGAGATCAAAAGATGATTTGATACAAAAGGGCTACACTATTTTGTCAAATGAGTGGACAAATTGGTAGGAACCACACACATTGATCAACTTTCTAGTGGTATTAGTTTGATATTTGGTGTTTCTGATGTTAGTTGATAATTCTAACAAGGTGAAAAGTGCCAAGACTCTATGTAATATGTTGCATGAGATCATAATGGAAGTGGATATGGGGAATGTCATTCAAGTTATAACTAACAATGCAGAACCATATGTGCAATAGAGAGACTTCTCGTAGAGGCATCCTATTATTTTTACGATCTTTTGTCCAGCCACAACATTAATCTTCTTCTTCAAGATATAGGCAAACTTGAATAGATAAAAATTGTGGTAGAAGAGATGGCGAACATCACAACATACATCTACAACCACCCTTGGGTGCTTGACTTGATGAGGGATCACATCAGGGGAAAGGAGCTTTTGCAATCAGAAGCCACACAATTTGTCACCAACTCCATCCCATTGCAAAGCATCACAATTACACAAATGTCTCTTAAGTAGATGTTTGTGGGTGGACTCCAATTACTCAAAGAAGGGTGAAAGGGAAAGGTTTGACAATTGGTCGGTTATAAGAATGTTATATGTATGCCATACTCTCATCTCATGTCTTTAGATGCTTGTGATTATAGCCTCTTAAGAGCTGTAGAACTGTCTGAATCACCACCTTCATTTGCTGACCAATTTGGGGGTGAAAAGCAATTGCTCTCTTCAATCAAGTATCCAGCTTTTCCAAAAAAACATGCTAATACTTCCCCATAGACCTTGAATCGTGATCTGATATGATACTCAGAAAATCTGAAGTAAACCCACACATGAGAAAAGAACAGCTCAGCTGCTTCACTACCCTTAAGGAGTTTTCTTGCACAGAATGAATACAAACATATTGCTACAACAATCCACCACCACAAAGATATGCTCATGCCCACTTCTTGACATGGGTAATCCTCAAACAAAATCCATGAAGATGCTCTCCTATGGATGAGAAGGTACTTCCTATTATTTGACTTACTTATACTACACAACTGGCACCCACAAATGAACTATGAGACATCAACTTGCATGTATGGGAAAAACATGACAAGAACTCATCGCTTTCTTGATCTGATCAAAGGTTTGCTGCACTGAATCGGACCATGAAAATGCCCACCTTTTGTCAAATCAGTAAGACGAGCAGCCAATTGTGAGAACACTTTCACAAACCTTTTCTACAAATTGCATAAACCAAAGAAACCTCTCAAATGAGTGAGAGTCTTTGGTGTTGGCCAATCCAAGATGACCTGAATCTTTCTTGATTAACTTGTAACCTTGGAGCTGATCACATGTCCCAAATACAGATTTTTTGTCATAGCAAACTCACACTTAGATTTTCTAGCAAACAAAGATTGGGCCTCCAAAATTACCAATGCCTCATCTAAGTGTTTCAAGTGCTCTTCCCAAGTCTTACTATAGATTAAAATATCATCAAAGAAGACCAAAACAAATTTTCTAAGTTGTTGATTGAAAAATTGGTTTATGAAGGACAAGAATGTTGTTGCATTTGTCAATCCAAAAGGCATGACTAAGAACTCATAATGCTCGAAGTGCCATCTAAATGCAATTTTTTAGATGTTTTCTTCTCTAACTCTAATTTGATGATAACTAGATCTCAAGTCTATTTTGGAGAAATAGACTGCACCATGCAGTTCATCAATCCCTTGAATTGGATACTAACGCCTGATGGTCTTTTTGCTTAGAGCACGATAATCTATTGTAATGTCCCCTCCTAGCCTCTGAGAAGTGCATATGACCTTAGCCTATTCCAGAGTTCTTGTAGGCTAAACGGTTCTAGTAAGGGAACTCAATTCCAGTTCTTTATGTGGGTTTTTGGAGTTTTGGTGGACTTTTTATTTTTAGCAAGGGACCAGTCCAATGCTTACCATTTACAGTAAGCCCTTTTGGCATATCAGTTTTCATTCCAGCTTGACTCTTTGGAGTTTTTTGTATTTTTTAGTACTTAGTAAAAATAGTAAGAACTTCTTTTTACTATTTTCGGCTATGTTACACGGGGACACATCCCCTATGCCAAAACCCACTGTCCCTGTCCCCTATCGTCCCTGGGATAGGGGGACACAAAGGGGACGTCCCCCAACAGTCCCCGAAATAGCCCAACTAGCAGGAAACGGGAGGAAACATCCCCTACCCTTTGGCGACATTTCCCCATCTCCAGTACGGATGGGGAACATCGGAAACGTCCCTCATCGTATTGGGGATGGCTAGCCATCCCCCACAGGCAAGAAACTTCCTAGGTTAAAAAAAACATATAAAACATTGATTGTTTAAATATTTCATCCTCCTTTCTAAGGTGATTTTTGAGTTTGGGTTGTTTGACATTTTGTCAAACACTTGGCATGCAAAGTGACTGAGTTCTGATTTCTGATTGTTTATGCTTGTGGTTGATTGAATTTTAATGCCAAATCATATGCATAAAACATAGATTTGATAACTACTATCATAACATCAACAAATATAAAACATTCAACCTCAAATCTGATTTTATTTGCACTATATCAAGTCTGAATACATTGCATTAAAGGTCTAATATAAGTATGATTTGACTACAGTAGCAGACATTTCCTTCAAAATCTAATTTATATTGATTCCCAATGAAATACACACATACCCAGGTCATTGGCTACAATAATAAGTTTAATGTCATTTATTATGCTGTTATACTTGCGATTTATTTACATATTGATATTGTTGTTATCAATTATTAATTTATTTGTTGGAATAAATTTGTCATTGAAGTCAAGGTTGAGCTACCTAGTTGCCTGCTTGACCTGAGTGGCTGTTTACTGGAGCTGCCTATGTGTCTGCTTCAACTAGTTGGATGTGTGCTTAAGCTTCTTTGGTGCCTACTTGTTAGCATCTTTGAAAATTCCAATCCTTCTATGAGGTTCGATTTCTTCTTTATGATAAGTGGCTTAATTAAAACAAAGAAGAATTGAGTTTATTTGATTTTGCCACATCAGCTTTATTTTGCCATGTGGAACATTTTGGGGTCAGTTTGAAAAGTCTCCTATGAGGTTGATTTGAAGGAAACACTAAAAAGTTTATTGAGGTAGTGTTTGAATCTAATTTCAAATCCCTTTCATTGAGAGCAAATGCACTGGTGCATATGTGTCAAATTGTTTGACATGGGTGGCTTTTTTAATTCTGACTTTCCTTTTGATGGTGGCTCAGAAAATTTTGTTTGAAGTGGCTAAATTAAAATGTGATTTGATTATTTTTGAAGGCTCGATTCAATATTTGGGCATCTGTTTTGTCAGCAATGTTAATGGACAGCTTTGTGGTTTTTTTTTTTAAATATCTTGTTTTAGCTATGATATCATTTAATTTTTTTAAGCATCGGTTATATTCTAGGCGGCTCTTACTACAATGACAGCTATAAATCTCTTTTGTCGTATTTATGAAAGATGGCTTCCTTTTCCTAAGGTGGCTTAAAGAGATATCTGTGACAGATTTCTGAAGAAATATTTTATACATTATCCTAAGAGTGTTTTCTGATTTTAACACAGCGAATTTCTTATAGTGGCCTAGACTTATAACGTCTAATTTAATTGTTCCTAACGACTTCATACTTGCTAATAAGGGGATGTGACTGTAGATGTTTCTTGCAATTCCTCTTTGGTATTGACGGCTTATTAAACCTCAGTGGCACGATTTGTATTTGAGGATGTCCTGAACAGAAATCTTTGGACGACTAAATTAAATCTAATTCTCTATTGAAGGAGGCATCTTTCTAAAAAGGGGTATCGAATCTCTTTTGGGTTTATGATGGGAGCTCCACTAATAATGGTGCGACAGCTCTGTGGTGGAAATTTCTTCATTCTCTTAACAACGGTTTCATAATGAAGCGGCTAAATATATTTCATGACCTTTATGAAAGTTTTTGTTTTTGAAGAATCATCGTGTGAAAGGTGGCTTATACTTGCGCAATGACTATAATTCTTCCGGTGCTTTAAAAATGTTTAATATATGGTGGAAGGCTTGATTTTGCAGAGGAGTAACGACTTCTCTTTTTATTTGCATTAAATTCTTTTTGCGTCGTTTTATTCTCTTTTCCTGGAAGTTTGAATTTATTCGATTCAAAAATATTGAAGCATTGATTTTTGGCATCGCAGTCTTTGGAGGAGTATTTTGAGACGTGTGTTTTGAGTATATTTAGCGACTTCTTTATTCTGTAACTATCATCTTCATGGCAGATACAGTATGGTAAAAAGGGGATGATACGTTTTTAATTCTGACTCAGCTTCAGTCTTAGCCGCCATTCATAGTAAATTGGAGCCATACGAATCAAGTGAGTTGGCTTAGAGAACAGGTTGGAGTATGGTTTGGGTGATTTCTTTTAATTTTTGGGTGGTTGTTGTTAAGTTCTTAGATGTCCTGAATAATGATGGTTATTTTGGTTGATGTTCGTAGTTCATAAAGCCGATGATTTCTTTGTGAAATAGTTCTTGAAATTCATATTAGGGGGTCTTAATGTTCGTGTGTGACTTGATGGATATAGTCTGTTGCCGCTATATATGAAGGAGTTGACTCTACCATATAGGTGTGTTAAAGTCTTGAGCGGGTAATGAGGTTTTATTTTCCCGATCTGTGAGATATTTCTTTGAAGCAATGTGATAATCTATGTAGGGGCAAAGACGTGAATATGATGTTTGAACCTGAAATTGAACTATTCTACTTCTTCAGCATCTTCTACATTTGTTAAATGTCAGGGTGTTTGAATGATACAACCTTTGCTCCTATTTGTTAAAAATCTGCATATCACTATTCTTAAACAGTTTGAGAATGATTTGGAGCACGTTTTAGTTCATGGGTGCATTATACTTCAATATCAAATATGAAGTTTTGAACATGCTTGAGTTTTCAGTGCTTGAACCAAGTTTTTATTCAGTCTTGTGAAGTTGGAGTTTGCTCTTCAGTTAAGACAGTTTCTACAATTTCTAAGTTTTGACAGTGTATATGTAAGTTTGAGCCTCACTATACAAGTGAAGGCAAATCTATATTGCAGTGTTATCATTTTGCTAAGTCTGGAGTTGGTGCTTCAACCACTGGAGTTGGTGATTCGGTGTTTTCGGAGTCAGTGCTTCGAAGGTGAGTTGGTGCTCACGTTGGAGTTGCTACTTCAACAAATTGAAGTTGGTGCTTCGTGAGAGTCGGTGTTCTTGGTGGGTTGGTGCTCACTAATTGTAAACAGGGTCGGTGCCCTTTGGAGATAAATAAAAGCAATATTTTTCTGTCGTTTTTTACCCGAAAGGGTTTTCCACGTAATTCTGGTGTTCGTGTTATTTATGGTGTTTGATGATACTCTTAATGTTCTAATTTTTTATTTACATGTTAAATCTGGTATAAACTTTTAAAAAGTTCTGAAATACTGATTCACCACCCCCCCACCCCTCTCAATATTTCCTATGTGCTCTTCATTATTGACATATCTCTCTCTCTTTCCCTCTCCCCTAAAAATGACCCCTAGGAAACGTCCCGGAAACACGTCCCCTGTCGTCCCCATCCCCAAAAGGCCATGGAACATAGATTTTCGGTACTTATTTTTAGTACTTACTAAAAATAGTAAGTCTATTTGTGGAAAGATGGACCAAGTCAGGCTACTTTCAGTAGTGTTATTTCAATTGAGGCATTGGGTTGCTAAGGTTGGATTATTTTGATATTTCTATTTCCTCTCTTGAAAATGAATTAAATAAAGTTACTTTAAAGTTTTAAGTTGAGGGTCGAAAGGGACATAAATTGTACCTTGGCACCTAGCACATTGACTTCAAGTTGTTTTAAAAAGCATTGAAAGCACATTTGATGGTTGGATAAGGGGACACCTAGGAGGCTAATGTTTGAGCTAAAAATGAAAATAAAACAAAAGCAAATAGAAAAGGGGCATAGCATTTTAGTGAGGAATTAGGGTTTTGCAAGGGTGGTCGCCCTAATTACCTGTTGAGACTTTATGTCCTCATTTTGAAGCCTCATTTGAGCAGGTTGACAATAGTTGCATAAGGAGATGCTGCTGGAATCATTCCAGAGGTCTATAAAAAGGTGTTGAGGACGAAAACCCTTGGCATTTAGGAGCTGGTTTCGGTAGTGCAAGACCTACCCTAGCTAGTTGAGGTGTGGTTCAATCCAGGTATCACTTCAGAGCTTCATTATTGCAGTTTCAATCGAGAAAACATGAAGATTTTTGGCTTATGAGGTAGTCAACCTAAATATTCCCCTTAATTTTTTTCTCTCAAAATTAACATTCAAATCAGCAACCAGACACTGATTAGGGTTAGCTCCAAAAATGAAAATTAGCAAAGAAGATAACTCTAACCAAGAATGTTCACCAAGATCCCAATGTGGGCAAGGTGATAGCATAAGGTAAGAGGATCATTAGGGCATAAACAGAAAGGAAAGTACACCATCCGATACAGCATCCACAAGGCAAGTGGAGTTACCCACTTATTCAAAGGGGTGCAAGATTATTTACATTATTAAAGGCGTGCCGCCCATTTAAATGTCCCTCACTTCCACTTATTAACGTAGGAATAATACCCACACAACCACTTATTTAGTGGGGAAACTTACAATTAAAGTTAGAAGATGATTATTTAAACTCAACCACTAATCGCGGGAGTATATGAATTTAAAAACCCACTGCAGCAAATAAAATAAATAGTCATATACTACTTCAATCACTACAATGAATTAAACAGCTGCAAATAAGAAAGATATGCTTCCAAGTCCATCAATGGTTAGAGTAACACTTCCTCTAACTCTTACAATACAATAATGATATAAAAATGAAGCTAAAACCAGCATTATATCAAAAACTAACAAGTCTGATATAAAAATCTGCAATCTGGAAATGTCTATCAGCAAACAGCAAACTCATAAAAATGTTCATGACTCCTTCTAAATACCTCCAAATAAGCTGAAATGTTTTGCAAAGACCTTCTAGGAGGATGGCACCCAAACTCAAACTACAAAATTGCATCAAAAACTCAAGATATTATTCTTGCACGAATCCCAAAGCACTCATGAGATGGTACGGCCCTGTAGAGGGGCGATTTCTCTTGGAAAAATCAGAAACTTGGAATTAAAATCTGAAAACCTCCAAATATGGTCGCCATTATCATAGAAATGCAATGATCAAATACCCATAACCAAAATAAATTCATACCAAAAGCTGTAAATGAAAACCACCTTCAGTTGTGTATACACCAGCAACATAAAAACTGAAGTTCTCACCAAAATTCACCAATTTTGAAGCACAATCTGCTAGTCTAATTGAGAAGCAGCAATAATACCAACTAGGTGTTACAGGCTCAAACACCAAATTGGATTGGAACTAGGAGGTAAGCATCCTCAAGTAATAAACAAGTCATTTCGACAAAGATACTATTAACATAAAAAATTGGATAATCGCCTTTCAAAACAGCAGCAATATATGTTTTAGTTGGCAAATGAAGCAACAAGAACTCTTCAATTCCAAGAAGTTGAATTAACTTCCAAAAAGGACGCCCACCTTTGCCTTTTACTTGAAATAATAAAATATCATTCAACCTCCTCTTTTAGGCATTCATTTCATATTGGTAAACAATAAAGCATTTATTAAATAATTAAATGCTCACTTGACCCCTTTATGTCCCCTTCTTTAAAACAACTTGAAGTCATCAAGCCTAGGTGTGGGGTACAACTTCAAGACATGAAAATTAACTAAGTCTGAAACTCAGTCCAAGGAGATAACTAAATACAATGCCCAAGCTGCAACTGATGAATTGCTAAAAATAGCAAACTGACAAATGTCAAACTGAACCAAGTTGATGATGATGCTTCTGCCAAAAATGAACTTACTAAAAATAGTAAATGCCAAAAATAGTAAGTTAACTTCAAAACCATCAGAATGACAGAAAGCCAAACTGAACACTGAACTGCAAAGGATTGAATTGCTGCTAGATAGATATTGCCAAAAGATAGACTTGCTAAAAATAGCAAACTGCTATAAATAGTAAGTCTGCACAACATCCTCTGAACGCCAACTGAGCAGTATCTGAAAGAGGAAACCCTAGTTTTATACTTCAGCTTAGCCTACGGATTTCCGAAAAATAGGCTAAATCCAAAAGAAGAGTGTATGGCCAAAATGGGGACATTACATCAATGGTTTTTGGCTTGTGGAAGAATTGCTTCATTTTGGTGTGGTTTGGAGTAGACTTGGTGATGATTTTTCAGTATTTTATGGGCACTTTTTGACTGGGTCTGAAACTGGTTATTGATTCATATCTCCTTGTCAATTGGTTGTTGCAACGTGGGTATTGGTTATTTGGATTCCTCTTGTCAAGGAACCCAGGATAGAGTACTCTCTTGATTTATCAAGCAAAATCTAAATTATTTAAGCAAATCGCCTTATTTATGCTAGGCACCCAGTTTGAGGTTCTGTGTCCAGATTGAGCCCGTTGTTGTATAGGCACCCTGAGCAACGTGGTTTTTGGGTGCTGAGTTCATCAGGGCTTGAAGGGCGACTTCCTTGGTGAAAGGCGTTGCATTCTGGAGTTCATTGTTGGCTGCTAAATGCTTTAAAATCAGGTCTGAATGTAATTTTCTGAGACTGAAAACTGTATTGAAAGACACTGAAATTTCTGTTATCATTTCTGAGCAAATAAAGTCTGAAAAATATTCATTGCAAGCAAAGTTTTATATGTTATTCTCTGCATGTTTGTTATCTTTCATTTGGCATGTTACAATGATGAATGACACTTGAAATATCAAACAAAACATTTCCAGAAAACACAAACAGCAAACAGAAACTCAAAAAAAAATCAGGGGTCTTACATTACATCTAATCACATGCGCACAGTTCCATCTTTCTTCTTCACCAAGACCATTCAAGAGGCAAAAGGACCTTTTCTAGGAAGAATGTGTCCCAACTCAAGGAGCTCTTTAATGGTTTTTTCTATTTCTTCCTTATGCCTTCTAGGATGGCGATAAAGAGTGTAAATGATAGGTTTTGCTCCTTCTTCCAACTCAATCACATGCTGGTACTCTTCTTGGAGGTATTCCACTAAAAACTTTGTTGTGTTTATCCAACAAAGTTTGAACATCTACATGATATTCTCTTTTTATTCTCTAGTGAATATGTACGCATGATGCTGCCCAATCTACTTGATGATCACAGTAAAAACTCTACATTCTTTTAGCTGAAACAACATGAGGAGTTCAATTGGACATATCCCTCAACACCACCTTCTTGTCATCAACATGGAATTTGAGATCCATGGTCTGAAATTTTTGAGTGATCTCACCCAAAGAGTGAAGACATTGGACACCCCAAATAGCATCACTGTATCTTATACTCACCACATAGAAATCATTTTTCACTTCATAATACCCAAGTAAGATACCTAGCTTAGGAATCCTTCTAGTGCATTTAAGAGTGAAGATATCAACAACTTTGGGATCAAATCCTTCAAAACCCTTTGTTTTTAGACCTCTTTCAGCCACAACTCCATCAATGAAATTATGAGTGGCTCCGGAATCAATTAGCACAGTGA